>PVJH01002191.1:38914-175551 GCA_004026705.1 Nesogale talazaci | reverse complement strand
GGGGGGGGGGGCGGGTATGTCTGATCTCCTGAGGCCACACAGAGTAGAAAATCCAACCCTACATCAGCCAAGGCCAATTGCCACAACCTCCCTCTACCCTCCATTCCTAGTTGCCCTATTCTGATATCACTTCCACAACACTCTACTTGTCTGTTAGGTCCAAATAATTTGCTGCAACGACCACAGAGAACTCCATGGACAATACTCACAATTATGAGGTTTATTAGGGAAGCTAACAAAATATATATTTGTAAGAATGCAATTCTTTTTGTCTACTGTGACTTGTCTCAACCATGAAAGCAGCAATGTTTTTCTGATTTTCTCACCTTTCAATCATGTAGTGTTTGGCCTCTGCCTTGTTTTGTGGGCTAGGGGCTCCACCACAGTGTTGGTGCTGCTCCTCTGTTTTGCCTCATGATCTTGGTGCACATGGGACAAAGACAGGACTCTCCCACAATTATGTACTCCCAAATATTAAGCAAGCTATTTCCCCACATTTGGTGTGGAGGTCAAGTTAAATATTCTCCTTGAAGCTCCCAGCTATCTAAGACCTTTGTGTGTCTGACAATAGATACAGCTGACCAGGATGCTTCATTCCTTCAAAGCCTGTGGGCAGATTCATATGTTGTCAGTGATCTCTTGTCTAACCTGTTCAGTCACAACTAGGAGTCTGGGGTCTGGTGTTGTCATATGGGACCCTGATACCTTCCTCTCCTATAATGTGTGCATTTAGCAAAATGCTTTCCTGAGAGGTATATCCTTACCTGTAATTAGGGGTCTTGCATGATGCCAAAGGGTTTATAAGACTTGAACACTATAAGGACTCTCTCTTGTGTTGCTTCCCCACTCTCACCCCTGCCATCAGCGCTGAACGCTATCGGCCCCTTTCCCTCATGTAATCCCTTCCCCCACTTGCCCACGTGGGCCACCAGATTGAGGTCAGCATGCTACCGTGATGTGAAATAGGTGTGACTCTCATTATAACCCGTGATGTATGCATCAAAGGCTGGATTCCTCTGATAGGTGCTGCCTCCCTGCTGTGTCTCATGATGCCAGTGCTGCAGCCTTATGTTGCTGTGGTGCTTATGTTGCCTCACCAGGCAGGGATGTCACATGCACTGAGCTGGGGACTAGTCTTTCTTGATAGTCACTAGATTCTCTTTTTTCCTGCTTTTGAGATAACTCATCTATATCCCCAGTTTAATGACAGACTGACTACTCCCCTCTATTAGTCTTGCAAATACTCTACTTTGCATGGTTCTACTCAGAGACATTAAGTCACTCGATCTTGTGGTGTGAGTCACAAATACATGGTCATTAAGAGTGATACTTTTTTGTACTTACTACAGGTCATGCTCTGGATCTTCTGGCCATTGCCCTTTTTATACATTACAAATTAACTTCCACCATCTTCTACAGTTGCAACCCTTGTAGTCACCGTGAAACCCTAGATCCACCATGAAAAGAGCAACTATTCGGTGAGAGTTCTCTTTTATCCTGCTTATTTTGGATCTAAAGATATCCATCAAATCTTGTCAGTCAGCATCCTCATGTCTTTATCATGCTGTTTCAGATATCCAATTTCTAAATTGTTCATCCCTACCAACCTTTTACTCCAGAAAGGAAAACATACCTTCCAAGGTAAATCTATTTTCTCATCAGTTCTTAGTGGGCCTTTATGTCAAATATTCTGGGCAGAGCTTATTCTACATTGGTTTAAAAAATCAAAAGCTTATTTCTTCCAGGAAAATTCTTAAATTTCCTTTTATCAAGCATAATCAAATACAGGTTGACAAGTTCTCTGTAGTCACAATTCCCATCATTCATTTCTAACTAATATCAATATCTATTTTGTATCATTAGGCAGAAAAACCCAATATTCATAATATAGAAAGCTAATTGTTGGGGCTGTTAGGTGCCATTGAGTTGGCTCTGATGCAAAGCAACTCTAAGCACAGCAGAGCCAGACACTGTCTGGTCCCATGCCACCTTCACAATTGTTCCCATGCTTGAAGCCATTGTGGCATACATTGTGTTACTCCATCTTGTTGAGGGCCTTCATCGTTTTCTTACTTTACCAAACATAATGATCTTCCCCAGAGACTGGTCTCTCCTGACAGGATGTCCAGAGAATGTAAGACAAAGTCTTGCCATTCTTGTCTCTCAGGAGCACTATGGCCATAATTCTTCTAAGAGAGATTCGTTCGTCCTTTTAGTGCTCCATGGAACTTTCAATATTCTTTTTCAGCACCACAATTCAAAAGCATGAATTCCTTTTTGGTCTTCTTTATTCAATATCCAACTTCCACATGCATGTGAGGATAGGAGAACGTCATTGCTTGGGTCAGGCCCACCTGAATTCTCAACGGACTCCTTGCTCTTCAATACTCTAAAGAGGTCTTGCACAGCAGACTTACCTAATACAACTTGTCTTTCGATATCTTGAACACTGCATCCACGAGTCGTGATTGCAAATTCAAACAAGACAAAATCCTCGACAATTTCAACCTTTCTCTATTTTTCAAGATGTTCAATACTGGTTCAGTTGTGAAAATTTTTGTCTTCCTTGCATTGAATTGTCATTGACACTGAAGGCTACAATCCTTGATCTTCATCAGAAAGTGCTTCAATTCCTCCTCACTTTCAGCAACCAAGGCTGTGCCAACTAAATACCTCAGATTGTTAATCAACCTTCCTTCAATTCTGATGCCACACTCATCTTCATATTATCCAGCATCTCTGATGCAGATGCTCTGCATGTAGATTGAACAAGTATGGTGAGAGGATAGAGTCCTGACCCACACTTTTCCTGATTGTAGACCACGCAGTATTTAGTTATTCTGTTGTACCAACACATGTCGATCCAAGGACAGCTTCTGAATGAACACAGTAAAGTGATCCAGAATGTCCCTGCCTCTCAAAGTTATCCACAGTCTATCACGATGAAACACAGTAACCATCTTCCTGGTATTCTCCTCTTTCAGCCAGATCCATTTGACATTAGCAATGATATCCCGTGTTCCAAATACGCTTCAGAATTTCTCACAGTTCCCTGCCATTGTACTGCTGCAAGAAAGCTGACTACCCATTACTTGCCTCAATTTAAAAAAAAAAAACATGCAAGTTCAGCTTCCCTTTTGTACCACAGACTATCCTATTCATGTTGCTGTTATTAGGGTTGTCAAATTGGTTCTGACTTGTAGCAACCTTATGTACAGCAGAATGAGAATACCGTCTGGTCCTGCACAATTCTCACAATTGTTTTTATGTTTGAGTTCATTGTTTTGGTCACTATGAATCCATTTTTTGTGTCTGGGATCAGGAGGGATTTTATTTTTAACAGTTTTATTGGCATATAATTCACATATTATACAGTTTAGCAATCTAATTCTTTAAAAAGACTTGCATAATCTATGGCAATCCATTTTCTCAGAGATTTTTCTCTATTTTGTTTCCCATCTACTTTATCAAGAATTATGTCCTTCTCTAGGGATTGGTCTTTCCTGACAAAAATGTCTAAAATATGTCAGCAAAGTCTTGCCAGCCTTAATTTTAAGGAGAGTTCTACCTATACTTCTTCCAAGATAGATTTGTTATTCTTTTGGCAGTCCATGGTATATCCCATATTCTTCACCAGTACCATAAATTTAATGTATCAATTCTTCATGTCTTCCTTATTCAATGTCAATTTTCCTATGCATATGAAGCAATTGACAATACCATGGCTTGTGTCAGGTATTCTTTAGTCCTTAACATGACATCCTTGTTTATCAACACTCCAAAGAGGTTTCATGCAACAGATTTACCAAATGCAATGTGTCTTTTGATCTTTTGACTGCTGTGTCCCTGATCATTGTTGTGGATTCAAGCCAGATGAAATTCTTGGCAATCTTTTTCTATTTGTCATGATGCTTCTTTGTGATGATTTTGATTTTGTTTACATTGAGTTGTAATCCAGACTTAAGGCTGCAATCCTTTATCTTAATCTGCAAGTATTTTAAATCCTCTTCACTTTCAGCAAGCAAGGTTGTGTCATCTGCATATCACATGCTGTTGTTAAGCTTTCCTCCAATCCTCATGTCACATTCTTCTTCATATAACCCAGCTTCTCTGATTATTTGCTCAGCATCAGATTAAATTAAATATGGTGTGGTTTTACAACCCTGACACACATTCTCTCTCTTCTTTTTTTTCAGTTTGAACTTGCAATTGTATTTCAACTTCTTTTCAAGACCCGGCCCTAAGCACCCCCGGGGTCAAGAGTGTCCCTGAGCTTGGTCCACTGCTACAGGGGGCTTGGGGAACCAGACCCCATGCTTGAGTGTTCACCAGCATCAACTCCCGACAGAAGCTGAGGCCCTGCAAAACTCCCTCCTCCTTAAGGACTGCTCCCAGTCCTTTGAGGATTTCAGGAGGAGTCGTGGCCAAGCAGAAACCAGTGGAACCTCTCCTTGGGCTAGGAGAGGTGCTTGCCATCCATCCCACCCATGGTCTCTCCCCTCCAGTTTCTGAGGACAGGGGAGAGGGATCTTTTTGAAGATGTGTGGTGTCCATTAAGGAAACAGAAACTCCAGCCTCCACGCAGGCACTGTGCTTTCTGATAATCTGCGTCCAGTTCAGCTGCCTGATGAGTTGGTTGATGCACTCCCTCGTTAGCCAGGCAAGCCCATCTCCTTGAGGAAGCCCACTCTGTTCTTGGTAGCGTGGCGGGCCACGGAGAGCTGGAATGGGCGCAAGAACTGAGAGACCACCTGGAAATACTTCCTAGGGAAGGCTATTTCATGAATGAGGTCTTCCAAGCAAATGACGCCAAGCTTCCCCAGGTGCTCCTCGATCACGGTGTTGTCAGGTAGCAGGATGGCCTTTTTCTTAATCTTGGCGTTTCAGGATGAGTTCCCGGACAGACTTCAGGTGTGGAAAGCCCCAAGTCACATAGGGGTCTACCATACACAGCATCTTCAGGGTCACGGGCATCACTTTGACAAAGACGCCGCTGAAGATCTTCTTCAGACGAAGTCTTGAGATGGTCTTCTTCACCAGGAAACTCACCTCCCACAAAGGTCAAGGAATGTCCATCGGGTACTTCCAAGACGTGAGGCTTCTCCTGGAGTCGTCTGATGCCGACCTTGTCCCGCTGCTGGCGCCGGGAATCAAGCAGGAACCATTACAGCCGCTTGAACCGCAAGTCTTTCCCTTTCCTCTGCTTCCTCTTGTCCCAAAGTGCCTGCTTTGCCTGGGTGGCTTTGAGAGCCTGATAAGCCTTACTTTTTTTCAGGAGATTTTCTGGCACCAACGGGGTCTTTTTTCTTGGCCGTCTTCAAATGACTAAGGGCTGAGCTTCCTTGAAACCTGGCATTTCGGACATCGGTCTCCAAAACCGACCCCCTATTACGTTCACTCGTCCTCAAAAGAACCCACACTCGTCGACGGGCAGGTTTACTTTCACAAAACCCCCAGCCAAACGCAGGGCCGTCTAATCGATTCCTACTCACAGCGATCCTATTGGGCAGAGAGGGGCTTCGGCGGTTTCCAAAGCTTATACATCTTATATGAGGCCGCGACCTCGACCTTCTTCCCTTGGAGGGGCTGGTGGGTAGAATGGTCGACTTTGGGGTTAGCAGCCCAGGGTTTTAACAAGAACATCACCAGGGCTCCCTGGTTTCATAATCACTAGCAGCGAAATTAGTAAGACCCCATTGGGTTGGAGCGGGTGCTGGCCAATCTGCAGGCTGAATTTGCATGTAATACAATGTGGCTGCGTGAACCCATCTCTAGCACTTTCCAGGCAGCTGCCTGGGAAATGAACCCTCTTCCCTAAGTCACACGTATTCTTGTTTCTGAATCAGGCAGTATTCTCTTGCATTTTTTGAAAGGCTGCATGTGGATTCATGTACAGGTCCACATGAGCACAATTAAGTGTTCTGAAATTACAATTCTTTTACGAGGCTATCCATAATTTATGATGGGCAACATAGTGAAAGGCCTTTGCATAATCCATGAAACACAAGTCAACATCTTTCTGGTTTTCTCTGTTTTCAAACAAGATTCATCAGATATCAGCAATGATATTCTCTTTTTCACATCCAAATCTAAATCCAGTCTGAATTTCTGGAAGCTACCTGTGGATGTCCAACTGTGACTATTGAAATATTCCAATTGGTATTCCATCAATTCCTGGAGTCTTATTCTAGGCTAATGTCTTCAGTGCACATTGGGCTTCCTTCTTCCTTCAGTTACTTTGGTTCTTAATCATGTGCTACTACTTAAATGGGTGACTGCTGACTAGTTCCTTTTGATACAGTGACTGTATTCTTTTCACCATCTTTTGATGATCCCTGAATTGGTCAATGTTTTGCAGACAGTGACTAATTTTTCCAAAGTGAACAGTATATCTGTTCTTCATCCTCTGTTCTCCGCCTGGAAGCTCTGCTAAAATCTGTTAATTTTGCATGATGCTAATGTATTAGAAATACCAGTAGTGTAACTCCCAGCATCACACCCATGCAAGGTCACCACAGTTTGGCAAAGTAACAGACAGGTGGGGATATCTTTTCATTTGCATATGAATTGGGCTCTGTGGCAGTGTTTATCATGGTCCTAGCCTTTTGTCAGTAGTTTTGTTTAATCAGCCTGGTTATTACCTCAGCTCACTCCAAAAACAGATTTTCTCTCCTCCATTGTTGTCTATAATCTCTTGCATTCCTTTTAGCCAGTGTAGATTGAAACAACCAAAATAACCATGTAAAAATGAAGCTTCTCTTCCCATGTCCCATCCTTCTTTCTCTTAGAAAGCTCCAACTTTCACGAATCTGGAGGCATTGCAAGGAATCCAGCTTTAAACCAACTATTGCAATGACTATACAAACACTGCTGCTGGTTTTAAATAGGGTAGGTGTTTGTAAGGGCCTTATCCTTTCATCATACTTATTCAATCTTTATGTTGAGCAAATAATTCAAAATATGGACTCTATGAAGAAATTGATATCAGGACTGGATTAGGGTTTCTTAACAACCTGTAATATACTGATGCACCTTGCTTGCTAAAAGTAAGGATGGTTTGAAGCACTTGCTGATAAAGATCAAGGATTGTGTCTTTCAATATGGCTTTCAAGTCAATGTAAAGAAATTTCATAACTGGATCTATAGGTACCATCATGATAAACTGAGGAAAGATGGAAATGGCCAATGATTTTATCTTGTTTGGTTCTATAATCAATGCTCATGGAAGCAGCATTAAAGAGATCAAACAGCACAAAACAGCAGAAATTGTGGAAAGTGGTTGGTATTACTGTCCCATTTTCCTAAGGAGCAAACAGCTCTACTCTCGCCATACATCACTAGTACAATTATTCAAATTATGGACCTATTGTTTGGTTGAAAATTGAGCCACAGGAATGGCTGAAGGTTGACTAAGAGTCATATTCTAGGGGGTCCCTCTACTCTATGTCTAATCAGTAAGCTTGGTCTTTAAAAAACTTTTTAAAGTTGTGAGTTAGCTAAAGATTTATACAGAAGGTCATCAGCTTTGTATTCCACAATTCATACATTTCGCTTCAACTCATCCTTTGCAAGCCATCAATGGGTAATCACTTATCCTACTTCCTTCCTGTGTTTGCTGTTTCCATTCCTCTTTATTTCCTAAATTTCCAAACTGGCCCCTGGGCCAAATATTGTCCTTTTCATCTTAAGTGACTGATTTTTTTTTGGGGGGGGAGGGGTTCTTCCATGTTTTTCTTGGGGCCTCATAATGTGATTCCTTTCCAAGTAGTTCACAGTGATAGTCGGGCAATACTGATTTCTTCTGATTTCAGGTCATAGAGACATCATGATGTTCACAGGGTCAATAATCCTTTGTGATAATTATTTCTATGTGTCTTTGATTTTCTTAGATCAGTAGTTGCACCTAAGATGGCTGTGCATGAACCCATAAGACTCCAGTTATCAATCTCTAGAGTAGAATATTGAACACTGTCTTTGTGGACTTTATTATGCTTCTTGACCTTGATGCCTTAAAAAAGAATAGATTTTTTTTATTTCATGAAGATGTCTTCCTGATAAGTTGTTGTGGGGTGAACTTCAGTAAAAGGCATATTTGTACAATATTACAGCTAAAAAGTAGGGGGAGACTGACTATTTTGCGAATTGTGGAGTAAGGGTCTCTGAAAATCTGCTTCTACATAAAAACAATGAGAATGCTATTAAAAACTGTTAAAGTCAACTTTTTCAGACTCTGGAAGTAATTAACTAAAGGCTTGCAACATCTTTAAAAGCATGGAAAACAGCTGAAATTTAGGGAGAACAGCGAATGCTGTGTTTTAATTAATTCTCTTTTCACTCCCACTTCCCCAATCTCCGTGCTGGCCTTCAAAGTGCATAGCCTCCCAACTCAATGGAACTCTGAGTATCAGCAGTCTAGTACTCTTTTAAGTGCAAGAATTAGCGTGGAGCGCTTCAAACCCCAGCCCTTGGGCGTTATCTCCATGTGACCTATCTCTGCGCTATCGTTAGTTAACATGGAGTGTCTCCATCTCATGAGCATACCAGCAATGTGGAGCAGAATTGCTCCATAAAGCTTTGCAGGCTGTGATCTTTTGGGAACAGATCACAATTTCTGTCTTCCAGGGAATCCTTGAGTGAGTCTGTAATCACCAAGCTTAAGGCCAGTCATACAGCATATAACCATTTGGCCCATCAAGGGACTCTGACATATCTGGAAGCTCTTGGAAATTTCCCATTCTTGGAAAATTTGTGAAATACGTCCTATGTTTAAGGTATTTGACCAAAAGGAAGACAGCATGTCAGTGTCAGTGGTTTAAATCGCAGTTTACAAAGGCAACAATATCAGTTGAGGATAAAGAAACAGACTAAAACACATAACAGAAAAACCTAAGGAATGAACTACAAATGGAAATTTAGAAAGGGTCTGTTTCTGGGACTCTAGAAAGTCATGCGCATAAACAGAACAGCATGAATGCCTTGCATGGTTTATAATCAAGAAGGGTGCATCAGGTTGTGCCCTCTTATGATAATTATTGAATATGCATCCTGAAAAAATATTAAGAAGCTGTATTATGCTCAGAAGAAGGCCGAATCAAGATTGGAGGAAGGCTTATTAACACGGCATATGAACTTTTTAAAATAAAAAATAAGACAAGTTGCTACAAGTTATTTGAAAAACATAAATTTGACAAAGACATTTATCAGAAATATATAAAGAACTATGACTAATTAAGAAGGACTACACCAGCTGAGCCCTGGTGGTGTAGTGGTTGTGCGCGGGACTGCGGCCCAGTGGCATGGAGGTTCGATTCTAGCTCCACGGAGCAAAGGCTGGGCCTCCTACTCCCACCACCTGAGGACAGTGATGCCCCCCCCCCCCAAAAAAAAAGAAGGGCAACACAATTTGAAAAATGAACAATGGGTATGATTGGGTATTTCTCCAAACAAGATTTGAAAACAGCTAATTTGTCCATGAAAAAATGTTCTGTCATTAGCTCTCAGGGAACTTCACTTTTAAACCACAATGAGTTGCTACTTCATGCCAATTAGGAAAGCTAAAATAAAAGACAGGCACTAACAGATATTGACAAAGATGTGGAAAAACTAGAGGTCTCGTACACTGCTGATGGGATTATAAAACAGTACGTTTATTTTGGAAACAATTTGGTAGTTACAGTTACCATATGACACAGTCATTCTAAACTTACCCAAATACTTGACCAAACTGAAAACGTGCTTACATAAAAATCTGTGTTTAGACATTATAGCAATATTATTCATAAAAACAAAGAAGTGGGCACATAAAAATATACTGAGGAAAGGGTAAATAAAATGTAAAGAACATTATATCTGCCAATGGAATATTATTCAGCTATTAAAAGGAACAAAGACAACAGGATAAGACTTGAAAACCTTATGTCTTGAAACAAGACAGACTAAAAATGACATATATTTTTTAATCATTTTATTGGGGGCTCATATGACTCTATCAAGATCAGTACACACACCCATTGTATGCAGACCACATTTGTACATTCGTTGCCATCATCATTCTTGAATGATGATCTTTCTACTTAGGCCCTTGGTATCAGTTCCTCATATTTCCCCTCCCTCCCCACACCCCTCCTTCGTGAACCCTTAATAATTTACAAATTATCATTATTTTGTCATATCATACACTGTCCGATGTGCCCCTTCACTCACTTCCCTATTGTCCATACCTCAGGGAGGAGGTTATATGTAGATCTCTGCAATTGGTTCCCCCTTTCTACACCTCCCTTCCACCCTCCTGGTATCACCACTCTCACCACTGGTCCTGAAGGGACCATTTGTCCTGAATTCCCCATGTTTCCAACTCCAGTGTACTTCCCCTGGACTAGTTGGATTTGCAAGGTAGAATTAGGATCATGATAGCCGGGGGGGAGGAAGCATTTAAGAACTAGAGGAAAGTTGCATATCTCCTTGTGCTATACTGTACCTTGACTGGCTCATCTCCTCCCTGCGACCCCTCAGTAAAGGGATATCGCTTTACCTATTGATGGACTTTGGGTCCCCAATCTATACTCTCTGTCATTTATAATAATATAATTTTTAGTTTGTTGATGCCTGACGTCTGATCCCTTCAACACCTTGACATAGTCACACAGACTGGTGTGCTTCCTCCATGTGGGCTTTGTTATTTCTGAGCTAGATGACTGCTTGTTCACTTTCAAGTCTTTAAAACCCCAGATACTGTATATTTTGATAGCCAGGTGCCATCAACTTTCTCCATCACTTTTGCTTATGCACACATTTGTTGCCAGCAATATCAGGAGGTAGGCATGCAATGTTATGTTATGATTTTTAGTTCTTTGATGCCCAATAGCTGATCACTTTGACACTTTGTGGAAAAAATGACATATCTTAAAGCACTATTTATTTGAAATATTCAAAACTATGAAGACATAAAGTAGATTAGTGGTTATTGAGGCATGGAGTAGAATGGGATGAGGGAGTAGGGAATAATTATAATTGTGTGAACTTTTTTCTTTTTTAAAGGATAATTAAAATGGTATCTAACACCCCCTCCCCCCCCCCCGCCAAACCCAAGATGTTATAATGTTATAAATATTGATGTTAACAATGCAATTTGGTAACTGTGGTGGTCATGTACCTATGTCAATTTCATGATTGAGATGTGGGGGTGGAATCTAGCTTGTCCATCTGGAGATAGCCATTGAGTAGCCAATGAGGCTTCTGTGTAGGCATGGCTTTCTCCCGAGAATTCTAGGAAGTCTCGCGGTATTTCCTAATTGGAGAAGAAAAACTTGACTCTCAGTCTCCGAGATGATGAACTACTGACAAGACAAGATGGCAGTGTCCGAAGAACTATAGGAGCTGGAGGAGGAGCCACACGGCCTTACCCTGATGGAACCAGACTTCTGAAGTTGGAGAAGCCACATGGAGACCCCTGGCAGCGCTGAGTTGCTCCTACCACCACTGCATGCTCTTGATGGACCCTGAGCCCTGGAAGCGAAGAGCCTTGGGGGAGATCCCTGTCAGCATCAAGATGCTTCATCTGCATGTGCTTTGTGAGTCAGAGGAAGACTTTATAGACTGGAATCAGACATGAGCTAATGTTGGATTTATGGCCTTGGACTGGACTGGGTTGGGATGCTTTCTCAATGTTCCATTCCTCTTGTATATGAACCTTTCCCTTATACCCACATGTGTGTCTATGAATTTGTTTCTCTGGTCTACCTGGACTAACACAGTGATTATACAAAACCAATGAATAGCAGGCACAGTTAGAACATTGTTAATTTTGTGCTATTTCAGTAAAGCTGCTATTTAAAATATAATAATTCTTTTATGAAAAGCTATGGGGGGAGGGAGTAGACCAAAGGCCCTAGACTCTATACACAGTAGTGAAAATACTGAAGAATGATTTTCTGAACTTGTGGTACAACTCATTGGCATCCTGGTGATGACCAGCAATTCCCAATCACTCCTATCCTTCCCTTTTGTAGTGCATACATTTTTTAATTTTTCACTTTTAGTCCACTTGATTTTAAGTTGTAGTTTTTCTAAACCACCTTACAAGAACTTTTTGGTTACCTTTATTAATGCAGAACAAATGCAAAATAAATTATTCTTTTTCAAGTCTCAATTTGAGACAGGGAAAAATTCCAGAGAACAACTGAAAATGTTACACTGACACTGTACGAAGAAATAAGTTATTGCTATTGCTGCTTTCTGTCAAATGAATCCTGACACATAACAATCTTGTAGGTCACAGAAAAAAAACGCTGTCCAATAGGGTCTCTTAGGTGGAAATCTCCACCTGGGTAGATCACGAGGCATTTCTCCCATGGACCATTCACTTAATAGCAAAGCTTGATTCCATGCACAAGTCAGTAGACTTCTTTAAATTAAACACTGTCAGTTTCCATAGTGGTTGTTCATTTACTGAATAGTCTGAGGCACTGATTTAATAATATCTATGAATTAGAACAAAGTGTTAGAGAATACAAAATTCACTCCATGTCTCACTTGATTATAAAATTTTAAGGCACTTGCGGAGGCTGTGGAGTGCAGAGCTCTCCCAGTGGGAAAGCTCTCTACATCAGCTGGAGTCCATAGGCAAGGTAGGTTATTGATGCAAAGAGCTCTCAGCTGAGTGCTTGGACTATGAGGATTTCAGCTATCCTAATGGAGTTAGATACCCTAAGATTGAAAACAGGAAGAAATTCTGGAAATAAGATCCTAACAAGCAAACGACTTGCTAGTGGCCTATAATTAACTCCAGTTGCTTATTTAAGTATTATCCCAGTCCTTCATTTTAAAGCAATTACATGGAATTCAAAGTTGATCAAATGAAATAGACTTAAAGTGACCTTGCATCCTTGGGGATTTTCAGAGTTTCTTACAGATGTTAAAATAAAAACTTCTGCCTACAATTTAGTGCAAGAGTAATCTAGTTAGAAAGTAAAGCTATAGACCTGGCATTTCAATAGATAGACACACCAGCACAGTATCTAATCATGTGCCGTATCCACACAAGTCAATGCAGGAACAGCTGAAGCAAAGAATATTCATCTATTTAATTATATTACAGTTGCAGTCACCTAATCTGGTGTCAATTTGAGATTAAGTTTAGGGGTGGAGTCTAACCTGTCGTTCTGAAGATAGCCAATCAGACCTCTGTGTGGGCATGGTCTTCTCTTGAGAATTCTGGAAAATGCGGTAATTCCTTTTTGCAGGAGGAGACTTTCTCTCTTGATTCACTTCCTTGAAGATTTTCTACAGACAACACTCACTTGGAGACACTCGACTGACAAGGTTGACCTCCTACATAACATCCTGAGGAGAAGCCACATAAAGCTACTCTAGTGCTCTGAGTGGCACAAGCCACATGAATGCAACCAGACCATTGAAGTTGGAGGAACCACTTGGAGATCTCTGTATGATGTGTATACAATGTCACTAGATCCAGAGGCATTCTACCCATCTGGCTAGTGATCATCCTGAACTTAACACCATTGCATGTGTTTCCTGAGTCTGAAGACAACTTTATAGACTGATATCAGACATATGTCCTAATATCATATTTATAACCTTGGATTGGACTGGGTTGGGATGTTTTCTTAATGTACAGTTGCTCTTGTATATAAAACTCTTTCTTATACATATATGAATTTCTATGAATTTGTTTCTCTAGTCTACCCAGACTAACACAATGACTTTTTCTAATATTTTACTTTTTTTGTTCTCTTTATGGTCTTTTCATTTCAGTTTAATAAGCTTCTAAATGATATAATTTTTTTCAACGTTATTTGCAGAACTCATTATTCTCTTTCCAAATTTAAGAGTACTCTTGACACTTTATAAGAGAATCAGAATAAATATTATTTGTATGTCATTTTAAAATTAATTGAAAAGAAATCCTTTTATTATTATACTTGACTTTCACAATTACCCCATTAGGAAGGGTGGGCAGATATTTCTGTTTCTCTGGAGTTGTAGGAAATTCACAGCCACATAATAAATGAGATTGCAAGGATTAAACTTAACACATTTCTTCTCTTTTTTTCTTAAATCTGTAACTCGCTATGTGGGAACATTTTAAAGTTAATTTTAAAAGAATTGGATTTATGTTAATTCAATATTTTCAAGCTTGTAGTAAACACACAGAAAATACTCAATAAATCTCTAGGACACATCTGTTTCCTGTTCATTGTGCACATCATGTTATAAGTTTCTGGAATGAAAAGTGGCATTTGGAAAACTGAAGAAATGACAATAGCAGAAGTGATGATGTTTTTCAACACTCATTAGTAATGTGGGAACTTATCTCAAAAACTTTATAAGATGAAGAGTATCTTAGCGTACACTCAGGATATAGACATGAATTTCATTAGCAATATCTGAATTTTGGCCAACCACCTAGTGATGTTTTATCTTTTGCTCTCCTTTTAATGTTCGAATTTTTTAAAGTAAGGTTGCAGTTAATAATTCTATGCTGTTGTCCTAAGTTGATGACTGTGTATGTACAATTTATATTATTCTATTCCTTATAGCACCTTTGATGGAAGCACCAGAACATGTGTTCTGCTTAAATAGGATAGGTGCACAACTTTAAAGCAACTAAGTTATTATGCATAGGATGCTAACTTTAAAAAAAATTACAAGTGAGTTGGCTCCTAGATCCTACTCCAGAGGATTGCATAGATTGATATTTGAATGAAGGGAGTATGCCTAAAAAATGGGAAAACCAAGAGAAGCATAACAGATTTTATTTGAAATCAAGTCTTTTTATTAAAGGACTGAAAAGCCAAATTGTAGTAGGACAAAGAAATTGCATCTGTGAGTATTGTCCTTCCAACTTCATCCTTTCATATCTCCTTCAAAATATGGCGTAGTTACCTAGAGGTGTGATATTAATCTACTGCAAAGTGAGTGACTTAATAAACAAAAATATATTTTCACAGTCTGAAGGTCAGAAGTCCAAGATAAATTTGTCAGCAGAGTTGGTTCTCCTCAAAGTTTCTGAAGGAGAATCTGTTCATGCCTTTCTTGTAGCTTCTAGTGGCTGCCTGCAACCTTTGACTCACCTTGACATGGACATAAATGACTTCAATTTCCACCTCTGTCTTCACATGACTTTGTGTGTGTGTGTGATCTTCTACTCATTTGCCTTATCAAATGGTCTGAAATACAAGACATTCTCATCTCAAGATTCTTACCGTTATATATTCATAAAGATACTTATTCTAATTAAGCACTTTCAGGAGTAGATATATATTTTGGGGGCCACTATTAAATCTTAAAGGTTTGAGCATAAACAAATAGCCATCTAGCTCAGGAGTAACAAAGTCCACCATAAAAGAAACACACCAGCCTGTGTGAGCATAAATGTTGAAAGAATCAGGTACCAGGCGTCAAAGAACAAAAATCATAACAATATGTGCCCACCCTCCCAATATGATCACTGAAGACAAAGGGGTACATAGGCAAACAGAGTGGAAGAAACAGATGATAAAGTGTCTGGGGTCATAAAAGCTTGAAGATAAATGAGTAGCCATTTAGTGCAGAAGCAGCAAAACTCACATGGAAGAAGCACACTAGCCTGTGTGAACAAAAGGGGTCCAAGGGAGCAGGTATCAAATATCGAAGAACAAGAATCACATCAATATGAATGAGAGGGAGAGCAGTGAGGGGACCCAATGCCCACTTGTGGGCAATTGGTCACCCCCTTACAGGGTAGTTGCGGGTTGGAGACAGGCCAGTCAAGGTGCAGTGAGGTCACCATGAAGCATAAAACTTTCCATAAAAAGTTCCTGAAGGCTTCCTCCCCCAACTATTATGGTCCCAACTCTACCTTACAAATCTAGCTGGACTGCAGAAGGTACACTAATAGAGATGGGAGCTGGAGATATGGGGAGCCCAGGAGAGATGAACCCCTCAGGGCCAGTGGTGAGATTGGAGTTACCGGGTGGGTGGAGAGAAGGTGGGGTAGAGAGAGGGAACCAACTACAAGGATCTACACATAACCTCCTTTCTGGAGGACAGACACTGGAGGAGTGGGAGGGGGGAGATGTTGGGCAGTGTAAGATATAATAGGACAATAATAATTTATGAAGTATTGCGGATTGGTGGAGGAGGGGGGAGCAGGGATGGAGGGGAAAAGATGGGAAGCTAATACAAAGGGCTCAAGTGAAAAAGCAGATATTTGGAGAATGATAATGGCAGCAGGCATGTGAAGGTGCTTGGCGCAGTATATGTATCTATGTATTGTGAAAAATGATGCACAAGCCCCCAATAAAATGATTTTAATAAAAAAGAGTTACAGTATTGGAAATCCATAAGCATTCTCTCCTATATTATCTCATAAAACCCTATAAAGCAGGGTGGGACTGCTCTTGTGAGTTTCTGACACTGTGACTCTTCAAAAGAGTGGAAAGCTTATTGGTTGGCCTTGACTCGATGGCAGCTTTGCTTTGGAGTTTGGTCTCTGCTATCCGAATAGGGTGGGATACATCTTACATCTCACTTTACAGGAAGATGTGACCTCAGTCACCATCCTTTGTTTTCCCAGGGGGCATGGCTGACTGAAAGATAAATATCACTGTCTTCATCAAAGTCACCCTTTATTGTGACTTGTTTCCGGACCGAGCTTTGGTAGAAACAAGAAAACCTGCTTCTACTTTTGGACACTTTTGGCTTCTGACTCTGGACCCTGCAGTAGACCTGACCTTTAGATTTGGGCATTAACAGAACCTACAACTATGTGTGACACTTTCTTAAAGTTGCATGAGTTTCTACTGGAAGTTGCAAGGAATTGTTGGACCCAGGGATGTAAAGGGATATACTTAGGAAGGTGTGTGTGTGTGTGTGTGTGTGTGTTGGAGGGGCAATGATGGTGAAGAATAGCATCTTTGAATAGTTGAACTGCTGGGACATTTTCAATCTCTAACTCTTTGAGACTAGTGTGACATTAATTCTTCTAAGATGAGTTATTACCACCTGTATACATGCATATGTTTATTTATATATCACTCTCATTTGTGTCTCAGTAGGTAATAGAAAGTATAATCAGCTTGGAGAATTGAACAGAATTCAATAAAGGAACTATTTACAGAGAGGTGGGCAGGGATAAAGGAATAAAGGTACTGGGTAAGACTATTGGGTTACCCAGTGTATCAGATGGTGTGAAGGTAGCCTGTGACCTCCTCTAACTTGACAAGGGGAAGGGAATTAAACTTACCATCTGCCCAAGTCCAATTCCTGTGGTGCAGGGGTTAGACATATATCCATCGTCAACCTTTTTGACCAAATCTCCAAAGTCAAGTTCAATGGCTACATAGAACTCTCAGACAGAACTCATGGTTATTGGACTTATTAAGGAAGTTATCATCTGACAATTTAGGATCAGAAGTGCTCAAGATAAAGTTCTTCCAGAAAGGTCATCTAAAAAATTGCTGTCTGGAATGATGATGTTGGCAAACATGCTGAACATACCATGGATTAACAAAAGAACAAACAGATCTGTTTTGGTTTTTTTTTTGGGGGGGGGGCATCACTGCCCTCAGGTGGTGGGAGTAGGAGGCCCAGCCTTTGCGCCGTGGAGCTGGAATCGAACCTCCATCCCAGTGGGCCGCAGTCCCGCGCACAACCACTACTCCACCGGGGCTCAGTCCTAACAGATGTGTTTTGGAAGAGTAAAACTGTAGTGAGTTTTAGAGGCAAGGATGATGAGACGTTATTTCATATACTTTAGGCATGCTATCAAGAGAGAACAGCCCCTGGAGAAGGATATCAGGCTTGGTAAAGTGAGGTGCATCAAAGAAGGCACTCAACTAGAAAGACTGGCATAATGGATGCAGCAATGGGCTCGACTTTAGGAACTATTACGAGGAGGGCACAGGACCAGGCAGAGTTTCCTTCTGTTGTATATTGGTTGCTAGTGTCAGAACTGACTTGTACAATAGCAGAAGCAATAACAACCACCACTCTTAAGAAAAAAATCTCTGTTTTCTTGTCGAGGGTTGTTTAAATTCGCCTCTTCAGAAGAGAAGAGAGAAAACTGTGATCAACATGTGGAAATTAACTGTTGCAGTTGACAAAGGACCCATTGATCCAACAGGAAGTGTATCTGGCAAAATTAAATGCTTTCAACATTTGTAGCAAATGATGATCAATACTATATACTTGCTATTACTACAGTATGTGTGTTCTAGGCTGAGTTGTCCAGAGAAACAAATCTAGTGAGATTCATGCATATGAAAGGAAGAGCTTTATCTCAATCCCTGCCCAAGTTAAGTCCATAAATCCAAAAGTAGTCCACAAATTCGTCTTCAGACTAACACCGTCACATACAGTGGCACAGAATGCAGGAAGATCTCAAGCCAGTGGCTGCAAAGTCTTGAGGACTCAATGACAATGGAAGCATCACAGGGCTCTGGCAGCAACCCAGGTCAGCTAGCAAGACGTTGAAGGCACAGAGAGAAGGGGAGGTTCCCAGGGTTCTCTTCACGAGAAGGCCACAAGCACTAAGAGGCACCATCAGGCTGTGAACTGACTGAGAGTTTCCATACCACCCCTTTGTTTTTGTATATCTTCAAGTGAAACTACGTAAGTAGCACAATGTGCTTCTGTGATTTCCCTCCAATGTTTAAAATATAGGAGTAAAATTGAAGATTAGCATGCAGAAAGAAAACGATGATCGGAAATTTTGAAATATGAAGTAGCAGGGTTAGACTGTTTGGCTATCAAATGAACCACCTTTGAGGGTCTGTGATTAATCTTTCAGAGTGCCAAACATTGTCTTGTAATTCAAGATATTTTTTCTTTGTTTGTTTGAAATGAGCTTGTATGTCATTAAAGATTTCAAATCCACTTAGATTTTACTTTTCTTCCTGTTTTTTTTTTTAAAGCCACTCAGACCAATCTTTAGATCTTGAGGGGAAAGGAATCTGAAGGGTTTTTTATTTCTCCCTCCAATCAAGCTATTTAATGAATTAATTATCATATTAGAATCTCCATTTTTGCCTCCTCCCCACATCCATCCCACTCTGTGTTTCCATCCCCATCCCGGGCATCTCAGTAGTCATCTAAGTCTTGTCTATTGGTGTATGAACCACATTTCTTCTTTTCTGTTTTTCCTTTCACAGTGGTGATTTTAAATGTTCATCTTTGTAAAATTGATTGACTTTGCGAAGCATAATGTTCTCTAGTTTTGTTCATGTCTTGTGGTGTTTAAGAGAATCACCATTATCTTCTTCTTAAAAAATCACTTTATCGGGGGCTCACACAGCTCTTATAACAATCTATACGTCCATTGGGTAAAGCACATTTGTACATCTGCTGCTGCCATCATCCCTTTTAAAACATTTTCTTTCTACTTGCACCCTTGGCATCAGCATCTCCTTATTTACCTCCCTCCCTTTTCCTCCTTTATGAACGTTTGATAATTTATAAGTCATTATTATTTTTCTAGCTTACCCCGACTGCTGTCTCCCTTTACCCATGTTTCTGTTGTTTGAACTCTTTAAGGGGGTAGCAGTTATACATTGATCATTATGGTTGATTCCCCTTCCTCCCCACCCAACTTGTCTTTTAATTGATGCACAAAATTCTGCAGTATGAATGTACTGAACTTGCTTATCCATTCTTCTATCGTTGGGGTTTTAGGTCATTTTTGCTATTGTAGAAATTGCTGCAAAAAAAAAAAAGAAATTGCTGCAATAAACATAGGTATACAAACGTCTGTTTACTCATGTAACATTCTTAATACTTTGGGACTATGCTTAGGAGAGGGATTGCTGAATCATAAGATACTTGTATTTGCATTTGTTTAAGAAAATGCTATTTTGTACATTTTTTGTACAATATTATATAGTCCCTCTAGTAAAGTAAGAGCATTCATATCTCTCCAAGTACTCTCCAGGATTTGTTATTTTCTGTTTTATTGAAAATTGCTACAAATATCAGTGTGAGCTAATATCTTATTTTTGTTGTTATCTGTATTTCTCTTGTTTCTAATGTCATAGAACATTTATTCATATGGTTGTCAGTCACCGGTACTTTTCTTTGGTGAATTACCTACTCATGCCTTGTGCTAGTGTTTTAAATTGCCTTATTTGCAATTCTGTTGTTAAAATGCGGTAGTTTTCTATAAATTTTGGATATTAACCCTTTATCTTCCATGTTATTATTGATTATTTTTTACCCAATATGTGCAATCTCTGTTGACTTCTTTCTTTTTTTTGGGGGGGGGGGGGCATCACTGCTCTAGGTGGTGAGAGTAGGAGGTCCAGCCCCACTGCTGGAATTGAACCTCCGTCCCAGTGGGCCGCAGTCCTGCGCACAACCACTACGCCACCGGGGCTCAGCCCTTCTGTTGACTTCTTTCATGAAGTATATTGTGATGCATAATTCTTGGATTGCTAGTAGGTCTCAGTTCTTTATCTTTACAGGGGTCCTCAAACTATGGCCTGAGGGCCACATGTAGCCTACCGAGGACATTTATCCGGCCCCCTGGGTGTTTTTGCAGTGCTGTCTGTCTTGCTTAGCAGTTGACTCATCCCCGGCCCACAGTAAATTTGTTCATAGTTTTGTTTTGTTTCTTAAACTGAAGTCCGGCCCTCCAAGAGTTGCAGGGACAGTGAACTGACCCCCTGTTTAAACAGTTTGAGGACCCCTGCTAGGATAGTGTGCTAATGTCTTGTATTAGGGTCTTTATGTTTGCCCCTGTTGTTTCATTGAGGTCTTAATAATTGTGTGATTTATATTTAGGTCTCTGACCCATTTGAGTTGCTTTATTGTGTATGGTGTAGTGTGAGTCTTGTGTGGCAGTCATGTGCTTATTTCAATTTCATGATTGAGATATAGGGGTGGATTCTAGCTTGTTAATCTGGAGATAGTCATTGAGTAGCCAATGAGGCCTCTGTATGGGCATGGCTTTCTCCTGATGCGTCTGGGAAATCTCGTGATATTTCCCTAGTGAAGATGAGAAGCTATCTTGCAGGTTGTTGGGAGGTAGTCTCAGAGATGATTAATCATGGACAAGATAAGATGGCAGCATCTGAGGAGCCAGAGAAGCCACACAGCTTTGCCCTGATGGAGTCAGACCTCTGAAACTGGAGACCCCTGCCAGCGAAAAGTTGCTTCTGCCACCACTGGATGCTGTTGATGAACCCTGAGCCCTGGAAGCAAGGAGCCATGGGGAGACCCCTGCCAGTGCTGGGATTCTGCACCCACTGACCTGTGATTTCGTGAGTTGGAAGGAGACATTATAGACTGGTAATTGGGTATATGAGTTAATATCAGACATAGGACTTTGAACTGGACTGGGCTGGCATGCTTTCTCAGTGTTCCATTCCTTTTGTATATAAACTCTTTCCTTATATCCATATTCATGTCTATGAAATTTGTTCCTCCAGTCTGCAAGGACTAACACATTACGGTGCCGGGAGTGGGGTACTAGAGGAACAAATCATAAGATGGAAAGTAGGAGCTTGTTTGACTAGTGCCTCATCGTCTTGTTACTTCTTTGGCTACCCAGAAGTCAGATATGTCCTTGCAGTTTACTGAGTTATTTACTGGAAACAATGTGGGAAGTTAAAGTTTTGATTACTTTGTTTGGATGATGTATTTGGTTCTTCCTATATAAAATGGGGATTCTGCTCAAGGACAATGGTTAAGAAGGTCAGAATGTCTGACCGAAAGCAGGGATCTGTTTTGATGCCTTCAGAGACCTAATTCCATGTTTTTGTGTAAAAAGTAATTTAGATAAGGACATAGATAAGTTAATAGGTATTGACCTTGACTGTTTTAAGAATTAAGTTTGATTTCTGACTATGCTGTCTATACCGATTTCTTATGCCTATTATTATAAATATAAGAATGTATAGAAATGTTTATTGGGAAGTATGAAAAGAGTTTGCAAATCCAGTTAACTCAAGCCAAGCATTAACCTCTAGAGGGTTTAGGACTTAGTGTCAAAGACATCTCTGAAGAGATTAACCCCACCTTGTCTTTAGATGGGGTTAGGCCACACCTAGAAAGACTTCTCTGAAGAAGAAATTAGCCTCACCCAGTCTTTTGGAGTACTCAGGATTCTTGTATTCTAAGAGAAGATCAAACTGACTGATAAAGAAAGATAAAGTCTGTTTCCTTGAAAAATCTTGACTAGGGATTATTTTCAGAAGCGAAGGAATCTGGAACCATGAAGATAACTCCTCTCTGGGATTCCTGTGGTAGGCTGAAATGCTTGCTAGGTTTCTACCTGGATCTACTCTTTGAGTAGAAATAGGAGAACTATAGCAATAAATAGGCGGGTTGAATTTGGCTACTGACACCCATTGGACTTGGTTCATAGGAAATAGAGGAGACAGGAGCAGATTGACTCATCTGAAGTTCATGACCTAGCATGAAAGAGCTAGGCATGTTGAGAGTTTGTGATGAGACCTTGGTCTAAAGAGAAGGCTACCAATGTCTTCCTGGGTGAGGCTGAGACAGCCCACATTGAGAACCGGATCAGAGGAAGAGAATCTATTTGAGTCTGTGAACTGGTACATATCACTGCTGACTTTATGGATGGCCTGTCCTGATTTGACTTTGCTAATGGACACACATTTCACGAGTTTCCAACTGGAATGAAGATTCTTCACATTGAAAGATATGATTGTTTCCTCAGAGCACTGGGCTGGTATAAGTGGGCAATATAAAAATTAGATACCTAAAATGGGGGAATAAAGACATGAGGTGGTTGGCTTGCAAACTCTTATAGGTGGTAGAATTTATATTCATAGGATTATAGGATCAAGGTGTATATATTTTGTAACTACACTTGTAAGGCACAGGATATTTTTTGTTTTATTCACTTATAGGAAGTTATTTTAAAATGACGGTGACACACGTTGAATTGTATGCATTTTAGTTTTATCTTGTTAGGTATGATATGATTTTATTTTTTATTTGAAAGTTATAAATGGTTACAGAGTTATGTGGAAGTGTGAAATTAACAAGGCATGTTAATTGGCAGTCATGTGCTTATGTTAATTTCATGATTGAGATGTAGGGGTGGATTCTAGCCTGTTAATCTGGAGATAGCCATTGACTAGCCAATGAGGCCTCTGTGTGGGCATGGCTTTCTCCTGATACGTCTGGTAAATCTCGTGATATTTCCCTCATGAAGATGAGACGCTATCTCCCAGGTTGTTGGGAGTTAGTCTCAGGGATGATTAATCACTGACAAGACAACATGACAGCGTCTGAGGAGCCAGAGAAGCCACACAGCTTTGCCCTGATGGAGTCAGACCTTTGAGGCTGGAGAGGACAATGTGGAGACCCCTGCCAGTGATGAGTTGCTTCATCAACCCCTGCTGTTGATGAACCCTGAGCCCTGGAAGTGAGGAGCCATGGAGAGACCCCTGCCAGTCTATGAAATTTGTTCCTCTAGTCTGACTGGACTAACACAGTCTTGTTTAGTCCTTTTCTGGTGAAGACATAGTTACCATATGTTGAAAGGCTGTCTCTTGTCTGTTATATGCTTTATTTCTTTGTCAAAATTAGATGTCCAAAGGCACTTGGTTGGATTTCTGGGTTTTCAGTATTAATCCACTGGTTTTCTTTTTTGTGTATGTGGGCATCACTGCCCCCTGGTGGGAGTAGGAGGGCCAGACTTGCTTCTGGAGAGCCTCCTTTGAACCGCCAACCCTGTTAGCTGTAGTCCTGCACACAATCATTGCGCCACTGGGGCTCAGCAATCCATTGGTTTTCTTATCTGTTATCATACCTGTACCAGGCTGTTTTGAATATAGTAGGTGCTAAAGTCTGAGGTGCAATGTAGTAGGTGTTAAAGTCTGAGAGTGAAAGCATCCTACTTTGTTTGTATTTTTCATAATGTTTTATTTATCCAAGTTTCTTTCTTTTCAGTTTAATATTGGTGATTAGTTTTTCCATATCTTTGAGAAATTGTGATGGGATTTGGATTGGATTTTCATTGAATCTGTGTTTTTAATACTATTGAGATCATCACAATATTTAACCAGCTTATTCAGAAACAAAGTAACTTTTTCCATTTTTTAAATTCTTTTTGGTATCTTAAAGAAGTGTTTTGTAGTTTTCTTTGTAGAAATCTTTTGTTTCTCTTGCACATCAAGATTTAAGTAGTGACCAAAACCAAACTGGCTGCCATTGAATCAATTATAGCGGCACTCTGCACCATGGTGGAACTGTGTGTGGGTCTCTGAGACTATACCTCTTTCTGCAGGTAGAAAGTCTCACCCTTTCCCTCAGTTACCTTGAAGTTACCAGTTCAAGGCACAACCACCACACTATCAGGTCTCTTTCAATAGGGAAGAATCACAAAATCAGAGTGGAAGCCTTCGTGTGGCTATCTTTAGGTTTGTATTGGTATATTTAACTTGTTAACCCAAAGTAAGAGAGTCTTTTAAGTGTAGGAAAGGGGATTCTAGTAGGAATCTATATAGTGAGAATAGGGAAATTTCAAAAGAGTCAGGTAAACTACCCAGATATACAAAAGGAGGATGATTCTGCCATTACCTGTTGCTGTTGGGTAGACTCCACCCTATGGTGATCGCAAGCATATCACAGCATAGCCCCACTCCTATAGGACTTTTTTAATGCTTGAGTTCAGAAATAGATTATCAGGCTTTTCTTCTGAGATCTCTAGGGAGACCCAAATCTCCAATTTTTAAGTCAGCAGCTGAGCACATTAGCCCTTTACATCAACCAGGGAGTCCGGAAAGACCCTGGGGCCTTTACATGACACCTGAACTTAATATTAATGAGCAAAGTGAAAAACCAAACCCCATTGCCATCAAGTCAATTTTGAGGCAGTGACCCTCCATAGGGTGTCTTGGACTGTCTGTTTTTGCCAGAGCACATAGCACCACCTTTCACCCATGGAGCAGGAGGTACGTTTCTATAGCCAAACTTGCAGCTAGCAGTCCAATGCTTGACCCCAAATGAGTACTTTTCTACATAGCTGGAAAAGAGAGTCTGTGAAATGACGCAGGCAGGAGAATAGGAATCTGGGCCTTCTCTTCTGATTGCTAAAAACCTGGGGCAAGAAAACTACAAACCATTCACTTGTTTGTTCTGAAGGACTTTTCATTCATTGGGGGGAGGGTGATTAAAAGCTAAACCGCCAGACAGAATAGAGGAGAGCAAGTTTTCCTGTGGTTGAGTGAGGCTGAAGATAGTAGGCGGTTGTTTGTTCTTGATTAACAGCTGCAATCTAAAATTACTGTGGGGATTCTTTAAGTTATTTAAAAGAATTAAAGGAAACTGTTCTTCACTATATATAATTTTAAAAGTCAATAAGCCTTTTGATCATGCTTATCAGTAGAATCAAAGAGCCTTGGTGGTACTATGAGTTAGGTGTTGTACTGCTAACCCTGTAAAGTTGGTGATTCAAAACCCACCAGCGGTCTGCAGAAGAAAAATAAGACTTCCTGCTCCCAGATAGATTTATCATCCTGGTAACCCTGTACAGGATTGCTAAGCATCAGAAGCGAGTGGATGGCAGTGGGTTTACGTGGGATTTGTAGGATCTGCTCCTAGTGTTAGGGAAAAAAATTGATATTCAGAAACCTGCAAAAGATCTTTAGCTCTTTGATAGCAGAGAGTGCTTGGGAAGTTTGTCTGGTAAGTTTTCATTTAGTAGTTTAACAGGAAAACCCTGGTAGTCCAGTGGTTAAGGTGCTTGACAGCAAACTAGAAGGTTTGCACACCTGCCACCTGTTCTGTAGATTTATCTTCAACAAGATGTAAAGCCTTGGAAACGCTATAGAGAAGTCTAGTCTGTCTCGGGGTTGCTATGAGACTAGGACTTGATGGCAGTGGGTTGTTTGTTTTGTTTTGTTGTGAAAAAGTAGTGTGAAGACCATACCCAACCTTCTCAGGCTTCACAAGGGAGAAGGAGCAATCTTCCCAGCAGCAGCCCAAGGCCAAATGCCACAGGCCGTAGTCAGACATGCCTCCACCTTGTCTCCATCTTTTATGCTATTCTGACACCAATTGCTATTCACATGGCATTCTACTTATCTGTTGTGTTTGATAATCTGTTACAGTGGACACACAGAACTCACAGAAAATACTCAGAATAATGAGAGTCTCATAGGGGAACTAAGAGATTACTACAAACCAGAAAACATTAAGGATGTACTCTTTGGTTCACAGAAACATCTCTCCTCTCTCAGTAGCCACTTCTCTCTCTCTGGTCCTTTAGCTTCTCATTTTTGTCGTTCCTTGCCACTGTCTCCATGGGATAGGAAACCTGTGTTATACTAGGCCTCTGTTTCATAGTCTCCACACTTCTTTGTTCTGTCTCACGGTTTCCTTGCCTCAGCATCTGAACTTGGCATGGTATGGCCTCTGCTCTCTCTCCCACTTCAGGCAGGGATTTCCAACATACTGTGCCAGTGGCTATTCTTCCTTGATAGTTCTGATAATTTCCTCTGGTCCTCCTTCTGATATGATATACTGTTCTTCTTTTTTTATGTCAGTTTTATTTGCACTTCATCCACATGCCATCCATAGCAAGAGGATTTGCACAATCATCAGCACAATCAATTCTTGAACATTTTCATCTTTCTTGTCCTAATTGTTATTCATGTCATTAATTTTTAATTGTGGCAAAAATATACAAAACAAAATATTCTCTAATTTAGCAACTTTCACATGGAAATTCAGTGCCATTGATTATACTCTTTGTGTTGTACAACCATTATTGATATCCTTTTCCAAATCATCTCACTATCACAAATCTAAACTAAATGCCCAACCCAACCCTGCCTAAGTAACAACTCTTGACCTTCACCCATGATAACCATTGGTCAAGTTTTGTTTCTGTCTTGGAGTTTTTTTGATATTGTGTTCAGATATCATACACTTCCATAGCTAAATTGCTTTTCAAAAGGGTTGTCTATACATCATCACAATCAATCCTAAGATTCCCTCCCTGAAATATTCATTCAATAATTGATGCAATATTTTCAAAACATTGCATCAGTTATTGTGTCTATGTACCCACTCCTTGTGTACTTCACAACATGGGAACCCCCACAGAGACAATAAACAAAAACAAAGCAGCAAAAAGAAAGTAACAATAACATAAAGATAAAATACAAATAAAGATTAAGAGAGAAAAGACCACCATCGGTATGTACAAAGCCAGAGAAGACAATTCTATTGTGAGACATGAGAAAATTGAATCTAGAGAAAATTCAGATTCTGTCAAGAGGAAGGTCAACTGATGAAGAAGCACCATTCCATGCTTTGATGCACAAAATCAAATTTATAAAAATCTCTGTCAGATAACAAAGCATTTCCAATCCTCGCTGATGACATACTTTTATAATCACGGGAGTGGCAGCAAAAATAGATCAATTTTCTCTATTAGTGTTTCACACACCCCAATTTCATGATATCACCCCAGCCTGTAGTGGGGTTTACAGAGTTATGGATAGAAGAAATATATTAAGAAGTTTCATTCCACCACAATTAGCTTACTAAATATTTAGCGATATCTACTATATGTAGGGTCTTGTATAGTGACCATGTTAATGTTTGTCTTTTTACCACTTTTCTGTAACCTAGAAACTTTTATTTTAATAAGAACTTTGCATGCTAATGTGTGCGTTTGTTAGATTTTTTTTTTTTACACAGAAAACAGGAAATAATGGTCAATGTGCTTGATAAAGATAACTTTTGTAGAAAAAAGCCAAGACCTGCTGAAAATGTTTGGACAGACAGTACATAGTGACATAAAAATTCAGCCTTGTAAACAAGGATTTCTGGAAGTTTGGCATGCAAGGACCTCCACCCATTTTCCTGTCACACAGGATGTAATGGCTTTTTTTTGAAATGCAGTGTGACACCAGGAAACAGGATCACTAAGAACCTGGCTTATTTTCTGAATTAAATTATATGGTTATGTTTACAGAGAATCTTCTTTAATAATTGGGATGTACTAATTTTAAATGAAGGCCAAAGCAACACACACACACACACACACACACACACAAATATAAGATACTGTGAAAATTTTCAGGCATAGAAGTGAATGCTTTATACACAGCATGAAAAAATGTTCTTCTTAGCCCAAAGTCCTAATTAGGTGCTTTCTTTTCTTTACTTTTCTTTTTTTTTGCATCACTGCTCTGGTGGGAGTAGGAAGTCCAGCCTTGCTTCTGGAGAGCTGCTACTGGATTTGAAACACCAACCCTGTGGGCCACAGTCCCGCACACAACCACTACACCACCAGGGCTCAGCCCTTAGTTAGGTGCTTTCTTAATCCTTTCTATAAGCAGAATAGAAATCTCCACTTAACCCTTGCCATTTAACAGATGTTAGAAAAAGCTGTGGTATAACGGTAGAACTTCTTCACAGTGCTTAAACAGTATTCTCTAGAGAAACAAAACCAGGATGCTAATAATTATATATATTTATTTAGATAGAAAAATATCAAACATAAGAAATAAACTGTTGGGCTGAGCCATGGTAGCCTAGTGGTTATGTGCAGGACTGCAGCCCATAGGGTTGACAGTTCCAATCCAGCTCTCCAGGAGCAAGGCTGGGCCTCTTACTCCCATCAGGGCAGTGATGCCACACAAAAAAAGAAAGAAAGAAAGAAAGAAAGAAAGAAAGAAAGAAAGAAAGAAAGAAAGGAAGAAAGAAACAGCTAATTAATCTCTAAAGTAGTATGAATGACTCAAAGCAACTCTCTTCCATAAGACAGCTAATACACCAGCACTCCTTTGAGTCTTGGGGCTGCCAGGTAATCCTCTGTAGAACAATTCAGGCTATCTGGTTAGAGGCAGCAAACAGCAAGGCAGGTCACCAACAGTCAGCCAGATGACAGGCTCCAACAATCCCCAGCTTATTCTAGTAGCGTGGTGAATCAGGGCTTGAAGGAACCTCAACTTACAGTGACACAGTCCACGGATTAGGTGTCCCACAGGTAGTGTAGCTTGCAAATCGAGGCACGTGAAAAGCAAGGCAGCCGCACACTGGTCCAAGGATCCAAGAGCAAGAGAGAGAAAGGTGAGGCTCACTGAGCCATTTATATCTGTGCCCTTCAATTAATCTTAGATGTGTTTATTAGTTATGTTGTCACAACAAACCTACCTAGCTTCATTGGCCATATTAGCACAAAAAACATACCTATCACAGATGCTGAGAATTATATTGATGCCTTTCCACCTAGTAGTTTACTCAAGTCACATTGTACACTGAATTTTAGTTTTGGCACCAAGATTTGACAAGCTATTTATGATATTTTTGTTGTCGCCATTGTAATTATATAATGAGTCCTTGGGTGTACATGGTTAAGGATTTGACTATTAGCCAAAGAATTGGAGGTCCAAATTCATAAAAGACAGGCCCAGGGCTCTGCTTCCATAGGGTCCCACAACCTATGGAGCAGGTGTCCTCTGCACGCTGGTTGCCATGAGTGAGAACCAATATCACAGGTAACAGCAACAGGCTCAGATCTCACGGAGGCTGTTATACTCATTAAAAAAGCTGTGTGGACAGACAAACAGTATCAATGTTATCCTGTTGGGGACTTTTTGTGGTTGGGCAAAAGTGATAATCAATATTGGGAAAATAATTATAGGAATAAATTGCATCAAAGGATAATGATGTGTTTTAAGGCTCTCAAGGAGATGGCTTGCCATAGTGGCTTCCACAGTGGGCTGAGACCTAGGAATTGTTGTGAGAATGCAGGTCTATGAAATCGTTCATTCTGTTGGGCATAAGGTTGCTATAGATCAGAACGGACTCAATGACACCATATAACAACAACTAGTGCTTGGGGAAGCAGCAATTTAGAATCAAATGATTAATTTCAATATGTACATCTGGTGCACAGAATCTCTTTAAAGCATTGAAGAGCAAGTATTTCCCCTTTTTTAAAAAATATACTTTTATAGAGCTCTTACATCTCTTATCATAATCCATACATCTCCCCAGTGTGTCAAACACATTTGCACATGTGCTGACGTCACCATTTTCAAAGCATTCTCCTCCCACTTGAGCCCCTAATATCTGCTCCTCATTTCTTCCCCCTTCCTACCCCGCCTGTCCTCCCTCACAAACCCTAGATAAGTTATAGATTATTTTTCCCACTTTTCCATTATTCATCCCCCTGGGAGGGGGTTCTAGTTGGTCCTTGTGAGCCATCCCTTCTCTCTCCCCACACCCTCCGTTAATCCTCCTAGTATCTCTACTCTCTGAGGAGTTGATCTATCATGGATTCCCTGTGTTGTGGGCTCTTCTCTGTAGCAATATTCATGTTCTGGTCTAATCCGATTTGTAAGCCAGAATCCAAGTCATGATAGTGGGGTGAAGGAAACATTGAAGAGCTAGAGGAAAGCTGTGTGTTGTATCAGGGCTATACTGCACCTTGACTGTCTCATCTCTTCCCTGTGACGCTTTTGTGAGGGGATGTCCAATTGTCTACAGATGGGCATTGGGTCTCCACTACATGCTTCTCTGCCCATTCACCTTGGGTATGGTTTTATTCTAGATATTAGATGCCAGATATCTGATCCCACCCACAGTTAATGATCACACAGACTGGTGTGCTTTTTCTATGTGGGCCTTGTTGCTTCTCAGTTAGATGGCTGCTTGTTTACCTTCTAACCTTTAAGATCCCATACACTACATCTTTTGATAACTGGATACCACCAGCTTTCTTCATCACATTTGCTTCAACACCCATTTTGTCTTCAGCTATCACGTCAGGAAGGTGATCATCCCAGAATGCCGGATTCTTAGAACAAAGTGTTCTCATGTTAAGAGAGTACTTGGGTTGAGGCCCAATGTCCATCTGTACCCTTAATTCTTAACATATAGTTATTAGTACATAGTTCTTTTTCCTTCTCATTATATGTATGTTTACATATGCACCTGCCTGCAATTAGCCACTAAAAAGATCATTTGCCTTCTGGTTCTTCCTTCTCTTTCCTTTATTACTTCCCTTTTGTCCTACTACCATGTTCATCCTTCATGTGGGTCTAGTAATTCTTCACTTCTACATTGTCCTTGATTGAACCCCACTAGCCATCCTGTCATCTTCCTTCCTTTGTTTTTAGTTCACTTGATGTTTCTTTGTCCTTGAGTTGGTTTCCCTCCCCCCCCACCTCACCTTTCTTTCACCCATCTCCCCTTATCCCATATGCTACCAGAACAATTGGTCCCATTCTTTTCATCTTTGTACTGTTTATCCTGACTATCTTAACTAGATAGATATGCAGATACATTAATAAGTGCAAAAACCAGGCAAAGCCAAATAAAACAAAAAAGGAAGTCTAAACGAACAAAGCAATAACAGCAGCAGCAAAAAACACAAAATAACAAAAACCAAAAGAAAGCCACAGACAAAAATTGTTCAAGGTCTGTTTGTGTCCTTTATGAGTGAAAACACTCAGTCAAGTCTGATGTGGTGTCATACACTGTCTCTAAAGTCCATTTTTGGTATTCCCCTGGAGTTTCATTACTCTGCTCCTCCTGCCACTCTGCTGCATGTCCTCAGTGCCTCACTGCAGCATGATGGGGCCAGATCATGCACTATTCCCACACTTTATTTCCAGTTGTCTCCCACAGGGTCATGGTTCAGTGAGAGATGCCATGTTCTATGGTGGAGCCAGCCCTATCATCCTCCCTACCCAATGTCTGTTCCAACAGAAGAACCATCTTTGGGACTTGGTGGGCCAAGAAGTCCTCTTCTCCATCTCTATCTGTGACAGTCATGTGCTTATGTTAATTTTATGATTAAAATGTAGGGGTGGAGTCTGGCCTGTTAATCTGGAGAAAGCCTTTGAGTAGCCAATGAGGCCTCTATGTGGGCATGACTTTCACCTGAGACTCCAGGGAAATCTCGCGATATTTTCCTCGTGAAGATGCGAAGCTATCTTCCCCACTTGTTGGGAGTTAGTTTCAGAGATGATTAATCACAGGCAACACAGAATGGCAGAGTCTGGGAGGCTGGAGTAGCCGGTGGAGAGACCACATGGCTTTGCCCTGATGGAGCCGGACTCTGAGGCTGGGGCAGCCACATGGAGGCCTCTTCCAGCAGTGAGTTGCTTCTGCCACCACAGGATGCTGTTGATGGACCCTGAGCCCTGGAAGCGAGGAGACATGGGGAGACCCCTGTCGGTGCCGGGACTCTGTAGCCACTGACCTGTGACTTCGTGAGTGAGAAGGAGACTTTATGGATCGATTTCAGGCATATGGGTTAATATCTGACTTGTGACTTTGAGCTGGAATGGGCTGGTATGTTTTCTCAATGTCCTGTTTCCCTTGATTATAAACCCATTCCTTATATCCATATGTGTGGCTTTAAAATTTGTTCCTTTAGTCTACCCGGACTGACACACCATCTCTTTGTATTTCTCCTTTGTGTTCTAATCCAACATGCCCCTTTCCCCAAGCTGTAGCCCCAGTGCTATCTTCTTAAGTTGGAATTATAACTGGTGTCACAGACCTCACTATTTGTTCCCTGGAGCATGCTGGTGTGTTGTATTCATGTTTTGGTATACTGGCTGAAACATGGTTGGAGAGCAAGTATTTTCAATCATTTCACATGCATGTGAAAGTTAAACAATGAATAAAGAATATTATTGAAGAATCAATGTCTTTGAATCATGATATTGATGAAGAATATTGAAAGTACAATGAGCTGTCACAAGAATAAACATTCTATCTTGGGGGATGGAAAGCCAGTGTGGAAGGTGGAGGCCTTAGGTTAAAGAGACCTCATCTTTGTACACACATGATTGCTATGAATCAGATGAGATTTGATAGCATTGAATAATATCAATGACTCTGTTGTAATGAAAATGATTTCATCTTGTAGATATAGAAATGGCTTCTGGTTTCTTTCATCTGAAAAGTGTAATCCAAAAAAGGAAAAGTGAAATATATATATATATATATATATATCACATTATGATATATGAGTAAATTCATCCCATCATTCTTTCTGACAGCCACTATAAATATCTCACTTTTGGAATCTATAGCATTGGCTTTTCTACACTTTTGCATCTCTCATCAAGAAGTAAAGTGATCTTTTCAAGCGTATTTGTTTTTTACAAAAAATCTCTGAAAGTCTTCTCAGACATCCATCATGATTTGTTGGGGCAGATGAATGTTGCCATTGCACAATTATTGTGGGTTACACTAATTGCTATTTGTCTACTAACTACAAGGTCAGCTATTCAAAACAACTATCCATTCGATGGGAGAAAGATGAGCCTTTCTCCTCCCATAAAGATGGAAAGTCTCAGAAGGAGCAGTTATACAGCATTGAATTGAGTCACTGATTCAGAATTGACTTGGTGACAGGGAGTTTTTGATAACTGCAAGGTGGGCCGTGCACCGGCTGTTCTGCAGAAGAAAGGTGAAGCTGTCTGCTTGCTTAGTTTTACTCAGTCTCTTAGTGTCCATATGTGTAAGAACTGACTTGATGGCAGTGTTGTAAGCTCGTGTTAGGGAGAACTAAACATTCCCAGGATTCAGGCTTTGTGAGGGAAAGGTGGCAAAAATGTCATGGATCAAGTTGTGTGGAGAAAGGGCAAGTGCAACTTTCTTCAAGAGCCTTGGGTTCACACTGGAAAGCGAAGGACATGGAGGTGGGATGACTGATGCAAATCTAAAGGTCTTTATGGAGCAGAAGATGAGGTGTTTCCAGAGTCATAGGATATGAGATCTGGAAGAATCAATAGTTATGGTAAAGTAAAACCAATAAATTTTGCAATATAGAAATGAAGTAGTCTACCAATCCAGCTGGACTGGAGGAGGTAAACTTGTGGAGATGGGAAGTGGAAATTCAGGGACCCCAGGACAGATGAACCCCTGGGGGCCAGTAGTAGGAATGGAGCTGCTGGTTGGGTGGAGGAAAAGTGGGGGAGAGAGGGGGAGCCAACTTTGGGGATCTACACATAATCTCCTACCGGCGGGACAGACATTGGTGGAGAGGGCAAGGAGAGACATCGGCAGTGTGAGTTATGACAAATCAATAACAATTTATAGAGTATTGAGGCTTGGTTGAGAAATAAAGTGTGACTTACCTAAGCCAAAGTGTTTCAATGATCTCTTATGCAGGTAAAAGTGCAACATGGACCAAGAAAGACCCAAGAAGAATTGATGCATTTGAATTAGGTTGTTAGCTAAGAATATTGAAACTACCAAGAACCCAGAAGAACACACAAATCTGTCTTGGAAAAACGAAAGCTAGAATGCCCATTGGAAGTCCGGGTGGCAAGACATTATCTCATGTACTTTGGCATGTTATCAGGTACTTGGAGAAGGGTATTATACTTGGTAAAGTGCAAGGCAAACACAAAGAGGAAGACCCTTAACAAAATGGATTGACACAGTGGCTACAACAATTAGCTCAAATATAACAAAAATTGGGGAGAAGGTGAAGGACCAAGCAGTGTTTAATTCTGTTCTATGTAGGCTTCCTGTGACTCAAAATGGACTTTATACCACCTAACAACCACAATAAACCAACCACAGTCAACCAACCTACCAACCAACCAACCAAACAAACAAACAAGAAACCCCACAAAACTCACTGCCCTGTCAATGTGGCACAATGGAATAGTTCAGTCATACCAAAGAGAGGTGTGAAATCATCCCCCAATAACCTTTAGAACATTTCCTCTTTGTTTCACTCATTGACTTTCTATTTTTTCCCAACCTCCCTTTCCATGCCCTCAGAAATTATCGGTCCTGTTACTGTCTCTCTAGATTTAGCTATACTGAATTCCCTATGTAGAAAAAGGTATCAAAGAAAAGAATGAAAGAAAAAAAAAGGAACCATTAACATTGGCAAACTAAAACCGAAAAAATCCAATTGAAAAGCAGGCAGAAAATATTAAAAACTTTGAGCAAACTTAAAATGGACCAAAAAAGAGCTCAAGTGATAAGCTATTACACGTTAGTCTAAGTACCTCTGCCCAAATCCTCTTTACCACATTCTCTGTGTGATTGTAAGGCTGTTCACATTCCTGGACTACAGTAGGAACACTTTCATCATAGACTTAATCCACTTAAGATTTTTGTAAATGAATTTGGGGCTTCCATTATCACACATATTGTTCCAAAAACCAGGAATTTAGAATTTAAGCTGTGATACCATTTCTTCCTCTGGATTTGAATTTTATCATTTAAAATCTTTGGATGATACAAGCTGGTTTACTGTTTCAATATGTATTTAGTTGACATTTCATTTAGATGGTTGCTTGATTTAAGACACATCTGTACAGAAATATTTTAATACATGTCAACTGTGGCCAACTGAATTTTAGTTCAGCCTGTAATTTTTAGCTGTATTTTGAGGTCACGATACTGAAATGAGTATTTGATAGTAAGAAAACTGAGACGTGAGATTAAATATTAAAAACCATTTTAATTTCTTCAAATGAGGCATCATGGTGAAGGAGATCAAAGCAGTTTTGAATGGCTTATTCATGTTTCAAGAGTATAGTGGTGTGCCCCGTGTTCCAATGAATTAGACAAGTTTTTGCTGCAAAATTTTCAAACCGGGTTTATTTCATAACATAACCATGATAATAATTAAGATAACAAATACTTATATGGTCTTGAGCATGCCTTATTCAATAATTTCAAGCAAAGCCAGGACAATTTGCTTGATCTTTTTGCTGTTAGTTAAATAAAACTTGAACACTTGTATTAAAAAAAAAACAGCTATGTGCTGATATCAGAGATTTTTGAGCTAAGGGAATCTTTACAAACCCACTTCTCAGACCTGCCAGGATCATATTACGATCGTCATTATTGATAAAAGAATATTGTACCACAGATTAAGTTAATATTATGAAAGAACTAAACTAGGCAAGGACATACCTACATTCTTTAAAAGTGAAACATTCAGTTTAAAAACTGGACTTGTGGGTTGAATAAATGAACAATCATTTTTCTTTTCTGAGTGTAGTAGAGACATACTGCCCAGATTTGCAAATATTTTCATGAAATACACTGTAAGTATTAGTCAAAATCTTTGGAAGAGAAAACTTGAAATCTTTCTGGATCAGTGGTTCTCAGCCTTCCTCATGCCACGACCCTTTAATACAGATCCTCATGTTGTGGTGCACCCTTAATAATAAAATTATTTTTGTTGCTACTTCATGGCTGTAATTTTGCTACTGTTCTGAATCAGGTGACCCCTGTGAACGGGTCATTCAACCCCCAAAGAGGTAGTGACCCACAGGTTGAGAACCACTGTTCTAGATAATTATAAATTTGACATATCAAGTAGTTCAGTTTTCAGAGAAGTTGATTAAGCTATAAATGAACTTTTCCCAGAAAGCCACAAGCTGAAATTTTGAGTATAGAGATATACTTATTAAAACTTAAACTTTCGAAAGGATAGCTAGTTGAATCATTTTAATGAAAAACTCAGGCCACTTGCAGATTTAGAAAGTAACCTCAATAGCAGTGCCCTCAAGTCCAGACCCCATCAATATCAGGGTCCTCAGCACAGAGTGGTTTAGAGTTGATTAATTGGAAAGGGAGTGTCTGGCTGTTTGTGTGGGGTACGTAGGCCAATGGTGAGTCAGGGAGTTTCAAGGACACTAGGCATGGCACGTATGTATGTCTGCTCTGAGTTAGTATTCAAAGTCATAAACACTCTTCAGAAGGAAAGTCATAAACACTCTTCAGAAGGAAAGGCAAACAGGAAACCAGTGGTTTTTAGTTACTATCTATTTAGTGAGTTAGTAATCATGACCTTAAAAGAAGAATCACAAGCAACCATAAGAACCTGAATAGAAATATGAAAATAACTCAACTGGTTTCACAGAGATATACTTTATATGCATACTAAAAATAAAAGAAAATATGCTTCATTTACATACGATGAATGTGATCTCACCAATTATAGTCTTAAAATTTGTTATTCAGTAGATTTATTCCTAATTTTTATAATAGCATGCAGCCAGAGAAATAGTTACCTTCTAAAAATATTGGATCCACAGCAAATGCTCTTGAAAGCAACAGTCAAGAAATCAAACACTTTATTGCACTGGGAAAAATTAGTGCAAGAAACCACTTTAAAGTGTCAAAAAGTAAACACATCATATTGTGTCTGACACAACTGATACATGTATATGAAAGTTTGACAGTAAATAAGGAAGACCAAAGAAGAATTGATGAATTAAAATTATGATGTTGACCTAGGATATTGAATATAGTGTGTTGGAAAGACAAACTAACCAGTCTTGAAAGAGGTACAACCAGAAAAGACCTTTAAAGCAAGCATCATATTAGGACATATTTACCAGGAGGGACATTCCCTAGAGAAAAAGAAGACCGATGCTCAACAAGACTTACTGACACACGGATTATAACAATGGACTTAGCATAGCAATAAGTGGGAGGGTGGCTTAGGACCAGGCAACGTGGCTTTCTCTTGCACCATGTCTCCGTGACTCAGCACTGACTAGAGAACACCTCTCAAGCAAGAGCAGGTTATGCAAGTATTAGAAATGCTTCCATAAACTAATAAGGCCAGAGATTATCTGTTAACCTTTTCAGTATTAAATTGATTATACATACAATAAAAACGCATAATTACTGGTTATTGGAATGCTAAAGGTGGGAACAAAAAGTTCACTAGTTGGAAATATGGTTGCAAGCGGCAGAAACGAGGAAGATAACATGATCGAATATTGTAAGACTAGTGATTGATTTGGAGATATCTTTTTTCTCCCAACATTATAAATGGGGAGAGCATCTGTGAAACTTTTAAGATGAAATACTCAGTAATAAAAATGACTATTCTGTGTAAAGAGGGAAGGGAACTCAATATTATCAGATAGTATAAATTCAGGGGCTGACTGTGAAAGATATCCTTAATTGAGGATATGCAAGTATAAGTTGGAGCAGAAGAAAATTTTCACCAGAGTCCACGAGAGCTCAAGTCTAATCTTGAGTATTTCCCACTGGAATTTAGAGACCATCTCAAGAAGTGATCGATATATTGAAGACTGTGGCAGTCATGTACTCATGTCAATTTCATAACTGGGAGTGTAGGAGTGAAGTCTAACCTGTCAATGTGGAGATAGCCAATGAGACCTCTGTGAGGGCATGGCTTTCATTGAGAATTCTGGGAAATCTCGGGATTTTTCCTCCATGGAGGTGAGAGACTATGGACTCAGTTCCTTGGAGACGTGTAACTGACAAAATAGCAACCTACTGATAGATCCTGAGTATTGGAATCTGGAGGAGCCAGAGAAGAAGCCATATGGGCTTATCCTGATGGGAATAAACCTCTGAAGCTGGAAAAGCGACAGAGAGACCCCTGCCAGAGCTGAGATGCTTTTACTGCCCCTGGATACTGCTGATGGACCCTGAACCCTGGAAACAAGGAGCCATGAGGATACTCCTGCCAGTGCTGAGATCCTTGGGAGGCCACTGGAAGACCCCTGCCATTGCTGAGATGCTTCTACCACCACTGGATACACAAGACTCTGCTCCCACTGGCCTGTGATTGTCCTGGTGTCATTGCCTGTGCTTCATGTATCTGAAGAGAACTTATGGATTGGTATCAGACGTATGAGCTAATATCAGACTTGTGGACTTGGACTGGTCTGGGTTGGGATGCTCTCTCAATGCTCCATTTCTCTTGTATATAAAAACTCTCCCTCATATACAGATGCATGTTTATGAATTTGTTTCTCTGGTCTACCTGGTCTAACTCAAAGACTGATAATGTCCACAGACCAGATACATTGTCTGATGACACCAAGAATAGCATTGATGAAGAAAGTAAAAGCTTGTTCAAAAAACAAGAAAGAAAGAGAAAGCCAAAGTTATGTTAGAAAGGACTTCAAAACAACCTTATGAACTTAGAGCGACTGAGGGGAAGTGGAAGAAATGATGAAATAAGAGATAAATAGAAAATTTTAAAGAGAAATGATTCGACCCTCGTCACAAAATAGCAGAAAGCTATAACCTAGCACACCTTTCTTCTTTCTGCAAGACTCAATGCTTGGATTTCTTTTTTCAATTTAAGCCAGTTAATTGATGACACTAAGTGCATCTGCTCAGAATTATAATCTATGGAGTAGGGAACATTTTCTGGGTACTCAACTCCCTTTCTATGTCCCAAGTGATCCTATTTTTCTAATAAACTGTATGAGTAACAAAATTTCCTCAAAGTGATCACATTAGCCGGTGCGATCATGAGGTCCTGACAGGATCAGGTATCAGGCATCAGAAGACCCCAAACAAACAATCATATCAATGTAAGTGAGGCAGGCTGGTGAACTGGACACCCAAAACCCATTTGTAGACAATTGAACATTCCCTCAGAGAAGTGTTCCAAGGAAGGGATGAACCAGCAAGGCACAACAGAGCATTGATGACACAAACACCACTCCTCTAGTTTTTTAATGCTTCCCTCCCACTGTCATTACCCCAGTTCTATCTTATAAATCTGGCTAGACCAGAGCATGAACACTGGTATAGATAAGAACTCTTGATACAAGGAATCCAGGACAAAAAACCCCTCAGGAACAGTAATGGGAATAGTTATACCGTAAGGATAGAAGGAAACTGGGGTGCAGGGAGAGGGAGGGGAAAACAGTTGCAAAGATTGACATATAACCCCCATTATTGCCCCCAGGTTGATAACAGAAATGTGAGTGAGGGGAGACAGCAGATAATGTAAAACATGAAAATAAGAATAATTTATAATTTATCAAGGGTTCATGAGAGTGAGAGGGTAAGGCGAGGAGCAAAAATTGAGCAGTTGATACCAAGGGCTCAATTAGAAAGAAAATGTTTAGAAAAAGATGATAGCAACATATATATAGATGTGCCTGAAACAATGGATATATGGATTGTTTATAAGAGCTGTAAGAGTCCCCCAATAAAATGATTTATTAAATATTTTCCTTAAAAGTGAGAGAAAATTCTAAAACTAATCCAATATATAAGAAAATGGATTGTCATTTCATCCTCTTTAAAACATGCACATAAATTAATAACCTATAGACTGGTCACAGAGAACACATGGTTTTCCTTCTTTATTGTGGAACTTGAGAAGAAAGAAAAAAGGCAGCAGCTAACACTTAAAATATTCCCTAATAGAAAAAAAAAATTCTATGTTTCTTACTTCTTTTAACACAATGAGAGATTTTAAAACTCTAAGCTCACATTGTTTATGGGAAAAATGATCTGAATTTACATAACGACTCTTTCTTTTTACAAGGAAATCCAATCCATACAACTCGTACTCAAATTTTTGCACCAACTACAAAAATTAGTAATAAAATGAATAATTCTACCAAGCTCTTCCATAAAAAATTGATCAAATATGTAATCAAGATGCATTGATAATTATTGGCTATTGGAATGCAAATAAAGAAGATGAAACAGCATTGGAAAACATGGTCTTGAAAATATAAATGACTCCAATACACATTTAGCCCATAAACCCGATAGGTATGGGAACCATTACCTTCACCACTCAGAGACCAGAAGAACTAGAGGGTGTCTGTCTCTCAGTACTGTGTTAGTCTGGGTAGACTCGAGGAACAAATTCAAGGACATGCATATAGATATAGGAAAAAGGTTTATATACAAGAGGAACAGGACATTGAGCCTGGCCCAGTTCGAAGTTGTAAGTCCAATATTAACCCATGTGCCTGAAATCAGTCCATAAAGTCTCCTTCCGACTCACAAAGTCACAGGTCAGTGGGTGCAGAATCCCGGCACTGGCAGGGGTGTCCACATGGCTTCTCGCTTCCAGAGTTCAGGGTCCATCAACAGCAGAAGCAACTCATCCCAGTCAGAGGTCTCCATGTGGCTGCCCCAGCTTCAGAGGTCTGGCTCCATCAGGGCAAAGCTGTGTGGTCTCTCCGCCGGGTCCTCCAGCTTCTTGGACACTGCCATCTTGTCTTGTCCATGATTCATCTCTCTGAGACTAACTCCCAACCACTGGGGAAGATAGCTTCTCATCTTCATGAGATTTCCCAGAAGTCTAAGGAGAAAGTCATGCCTACATAAAGGCCTTATTAGCTAGTCAATAACTATCTCCAGATTAATAGCCTAGACTCCACCCCTACATTCATACAATTAACATAAGCACATGACTGCCACAAGTACCTACCATTTTGTTCAGGATCACAATAGAAAATCCTAGGCAGAGAGGTAAAAAATAAATGTAGAACAAAATTTAAAAACATAAACATGACTACAGTTACTGGTGTGATAAAGATGAGTGGAGTCTCTGGGATGGGCCCTTCCAGCCAGGGATCAATTGTCAGCAAAATAATAAAGGTTTGTAAAATATATACCAGTAAAGAACATATTTCTCCTTTCATGACACAAAGCCAAGAAGGTAGCATTTTCCCAAAAGCATAGCTTGAAAGGCAAGAAAGGAAATAAAAAATGGATGAATGGATTGTGGAATGATGGAGGAAGTGAGAAGAGTGCCACTTCCTTAAGGGGGTGGCAATCAATGTCATTAAAGAAAATGTGTATGAATTGTTGAACGAAAAGTGAACATGCTCTGTGAACTTTCTCACAACCTACAAAATTGAAACAGAACAAAAGATGTGGTTTGCCTTTATAGTTATTTATACCCTTAGATAGCCTGTGGACAGCTTGACTCCATTCTAGAGGGTCTCTGTGAGCTGGAGCTACTCAGTGTTAGAGTGTTTTACACTATTCAGAAGGAGTCCTGTGCTTGGTTATAAATCTAAAGTTGGTTCTTCGTATCAGCACAGTAATGCTATAGGAGAATATTTGCAAATCTGCTCCTGTAAAGAGCAGAGCATATGCATAAGCAAAGATGGTGAAGAAAGCTGATGGTGCCCGGCTACCAAAAGATGTAGCATCTGAGGTTTTAAAGACCGGAAACTCAACAAGCAGCCATACAGCTCAGAAGCAACAAAGCCCACATGGACGAAACACACCAGCCTGTGTGACCACGAGGTGTTGAAGGGATCTGGTGTCAGCCATCAAAGAACTAAAAGTATATCATTATAAATGAGGGGGAGTACAGATTGGGGACCCAATGCCCATCAATAAGTGAAGTGACATCCTCTTACAGAGGGGTTGCAGGGAGGAGATGAACCAGTTACAGTACAGTGTACTAACAATAAAATATTCAACTTTCTTCTAGTTCTCTAATGCTTCCTCCCAGCCACAATCATGATCCCAATTCCACCAGAAAAATCCAGCTAGAACAGGGTATGTACACTGGAGTCAGAAACATGGGGAATTTAGGATAGATGTTCCCTCAGGACTAGTGGTGAGAGTGGTGGAGGGATAGTGAAATAGAAAGGGGGAACCAATTTCAGGGATCTACATATAACCTCCTCTCAGGGACACATTGGACAGTGTATGCTATGAAAAAGTAAAAATAATGTGTAAGTTATTAAGGGTTCATGGGGGAGCAGTCGGGGGAGGGAAGGGAAATACGGGGAGCTGATACTGGGGGCCTGAGTGGAGAGAGGGTGTTTTGAGGGTGATGATGGCAACAAGTGTGCACATGTGGTCTGCATACAGATGTATGTATGGGTCATAATGGGAGTTGTATGAGTCCCCAATAAAATGATTCATTAAAAAAGGAAGGGGGAATGAGGAACTTATACCAAGGGCTTAAGTAGAAAATATTTGGAAATGGGGATGGCAACATGTGTAAAAATATGCTTGATACAAATGATGTGTTGAAGGTTATAAGAGCTATAAGAACCCCAATAAAATCATTGAAGAAAAAAAGATCAGAGCATGAACATTGATACGGAGTCATTCCACTGTATTACATGGGTTGCTACAAATCAACATTGACGATGATACTCACAATAACAAAACTGCAGCATACCAGTCAGATGATCATTTTTTCATTCTAATGCCTTGTCTTTCATAACTTACATGAAATTATTTGAGCATGTCTAATTCAGAGGACCATCTCTCACACTCAAGGGCTTCCTAATTACCTTAGATCCTGGATAGGTCTCTTGAAGACTCTGATATGCACTGTCAACTATCATCACAACATTATGTGCATATATGTACACAGGAAATCAAGAATCTCTCACCACGGTCCCACGGGATACATATGCTTGGGCTTGGTACAACTCCGAATGTCTCCAGCAAGCTTTATGTGAACTTAGAAAATAAAAGAACATACATTTTAAGAGACAAAAATCCCACATGTTTTAGTTTATTTATGCTTATAATTCTGGTCTTAGTTTGAAGAAACTGCAGTGCCTGAAAAATCTTTGGGGATTTTCAAGTAAGGTTAAATCCTAATTTACCCCTTCAAAAGAGGAAGTTAGTTCTGGGTAAATGAGCAAATGAAATAAAATGTTTAGATTGCTTTCAAAGCTCTGGTTTATCAGTCTGAGTGGGTGTCAAACTTGGCCAGAGAGGTTCCTGCATTCATTGAATCTGATACATTCATTGTCATATTATTTTCAAAGAGAAAAGAGAGTGTTGGATGCTTCACAGGAAAAACAGAAGATTTATTTCTGTATTATTAGGTTTATGTAGATTTGCAAACTGGAGTACATTACTGGGTCTTGGGCAAACCTGCCACCAATATATTTTTTATTTTTATTTTATAATGCAGGGAACTGATAAATCTATATCAGTTAATACCCATTAGCTTTAGGGTACTAAGTCTTAAATCTTCCATAATTTTAAAACTCTTGGAACTGGTTAATTAGTTCAATTAGATAGTCACTGCTGTCCTTGAAATTCTATTACCCTGTGTGTTAGTCCTGGTAGACTAGAGAAACAAATCTATAGACACTCATATGTGTATAAGAAGGAGGTTTATATAGAAGAGCAATTAAACATTGAGAAAACATCCCAGTCCAGTCCAATTCAAATTCATAAGCCTGATATTAGCTCATATGTCTAATACCAAACTAAAAGTCCTCTTCAGACTCACGAAATACATGCAGTGATCCCGAATGCAAGACCATCACAAGCCAGATGGGTAGAAAGCCTTTGGATCCAGTGGCATTATAAACATGTCGGTGCTGGCCGGGGTCTCCAAGTGACTCCTCTGACTTCGGAGGGTAGGTCCATCCCTTGGGATGATTCACAGGGAGTGTGTCTTGTGTTTATCAGTAGAGAGTCTCCAAGGGACTGAGCAGTGAGTCTCTTATCTTTAAGGGGGAAATACAGCCATTTTTCCCAGAATTCTTAGGAGAAATCCAGGTTCCACACAGAGGTCTCATTAGCTATCTCCAGATTAACAGGCTAAACTCCACCCCTACACTCTTAATCTTCAAATTGACACCAGATTAAGTGACTGTCACACCTTGCTTGCTACTATCTTCACCACTGATCTGTCTAGGTTGGCCTAAAAGTTCGATACAGTATCAATCCCCAAGTCCTGGATCTTTTTCAACAATGCCTTCAGTGTTGCTTGGATCTCTTTCTTCAATATCATCAGTTTTTCAAACTTTTACTACCTATTAATGTGGCTGAACATTGACTAATTCTTGTTGGCCGGTTATGTATCTTCTTTGAATGTTTCCAGTTATGTTTAATATTTTGCCCATAGACTATTTCAATTTTAGGTTCAAGTTTTCTTTATTCTTCCAGATTCAGAAATTCTGAGCTTGTACTCTTATATTTTCTAATTCCATGACGTGGCACATGTCATTATAATGCTTTTTTTGTTTCTTGAACTACCCTTGAATATTCGGGTCCATTCCTTTATTTTGTCATTTTTTTTGCTTTCAATTTAGCTTCTCTCCCTTGCAGAGTAAGTCTATTTTCTGATATCCATTTGTGTAATTTATTTTAATCATTTTATTGGAGGCTCAAACAACTTTTATCATAACCCATACATACGTCCATTGTATGTCAAGCATAATTGTACTTTAGTTGCTTTCATCATTTTCAAAACATTTACATCAGCTCCTCACTTTTTCCCCTTCTCACTTTTCCCCCTGCTCCTTTCTCCCTCATGAACACTTGATAATTTAAAATTATTATTATTATTATGGCATGTCTTACATTGTCTGACATCTCTCTTTACTCACTTCCATTGTCCATATCCCAGGGGAGAGGTTATATGTATATCCCTATAATAGGTTCCCCATTTCTACCCCACCTTCCCTCTATCCTCCTGGTATTGCCACTCTCATCACTGTTCCTGAGGGGATTATATTTAATATCCTTTTATTTTCTTTAAGTATGGTGGTCTTAATGTTATCCTATAACCCCAAAGGTCTTATATTATTAGTAGCCTTTAATGTGTCAAATCTGTTCTTGACATGTTCTCTATATTCATGTTGGAGTTATTCAAGGTCATATATTGACTCTCGTGGTATTTAAAATTTTTTTCTTCAGCTGTAACTTCAACTTTCATATGGTCCTGTTTTATATAAAAAATGTGCTCCATAGCAAATCCTAGCTGCTTCTGAACTTCTCTACTGTTAGATTTAGTTAATTTGATTTTTGTGTATACCATCTGATGAGGTCCACCTGTATAATTGCCATTTGTGTTGCTGAAAAAAATATTTGAAATGAGTAAGTGCATCATTTTGCACTTCCAGCATGAGATCTCTGAAGTCATATTGAACAACAGGACCATATTTTTCAAGGACTAATCCTTCTGGTTTTAGAACTTTCATCATCATATCAATCATGAGTGTTTTCCAATGCAACTTGATTGCATCTTTAATTAATTTCAGACTTTAGAATTTGGATTTTTTCCCTTCATCTTTGACATTGAATTTGAGTACCAGCAATTTAAACCAGTTTCAGAGAGATGTCACAAGAGATCACAAGGTGATGGTCATACTATTAATGGCAAGAACTGGGAGGTACAAGATGACTCTGGTGGACTTCCAGACATATGGTTAAAGCCTTTGCAGTAGGTTTGCTAACCCGTAAAGGAAGACAGCTTGACCCCGCAGGTAGAAGGCTTACAGGCTGATGGAATGCCTCTGAGTATTTTCCAGCAGATACAAAATAGCTTTTTTTCTGGCATAGTCAAAGGGTGTAGATATTATCCTATCACTGACAATGCTGCATTTTAAGATAGATCTTGAAATGCTCTTTTTAGAATAATAAATGTCACATAATCTTTTAAAATTTGTCATCTCTGAAATTGTACACCACTTCTCTGTGAATTTGTCAAATGATGATACCTGTGTTTTGCAAAGATGCTGGAAGCTTTGTAGCCTGTATGTTAGATGCCATCCAGGTCACCTATAGTGGGTAGGTCGCAGCAGAATTTGCAGACTAAGACAGGTTAAGAGTAAGGAAGAAAGTGTATACCTTTGAAAAATTACCCAGATAATAGCAGCAGAAAATGATCAGATATAATGCCAGAACATAAACCCCTTACATTGGAAGACATTCAAATATGAGTGGGGAAATGCTTCCCCCTCAAAATGGAGCTGACATAAGTCATGTGGATGGAGCAAATTGTCAATGTGGCTGAACTCAAAATAAGGAGATACAGCTGGAGACATCCGTTAATAACTCAGACTTGGAATGTATAAACGATTATTCCAAGAATATTTCATATCTACAAAAAATGAAATTGAATGCTTCATTGGTATTGAGCTTAAATGATGGATATTGCCTATTTTGAATTGAAGACACGACACCTTTTTGCTCTGATTTTATAGTAATTATCCTCAATTTTAAACAATTAAATTAACCCATATTCATGAGTGATTTATCACAATCATCTTTATTAACTTCATGCACAGATTTTCAATCATTAATAAGGCTTTGAGTCTTTCCTGTACTAATGCAAAAGTAAAGAAGAACCATACATACCTGTTCTGGCTGATGTACAAAGTCTTGAAGACACTGGAACAAATCTGATTTCTACCCCCATAGACTTCCCGTAATATGAAAGTGCTTCCAAAAAGTTAGTTCTCCTTGACTTAAAGCCAATTACAACTTTCATTCATAGATAAATAAACTAAGGTTTCTGTGGAATCATGTGTACAAGCAGGATCAGAACACTGAACTTAAGGATTCCAAGGCTAGCTCTCTATAATACACAGCTCTCTATTTTACCCGTGCATTTGAATTCTGAACCTATGAGGAATGCTATAGAAATAGAAATGTAGAAAGAGAGTCAAGATATGTTTGACATCATAATCGGGTAGACAATGGTCCTGACCACAAAGATGGAAAAGCTGGCAGAGCAGTGGGTGTTTATCATCTTCATGTCCTCATCATGCAGTGCAACCGTGTCCCGAATGATATTACCATGCTCTCACATGTGCAGCCTCCCAGTACTGCTCTTAGATCCAGGCAGGAAGGGCCTGGTGCTTCAGCAGATTTCCACACAAGCACTCTCAGTTCCTCTCTAGTGCTTTCCATTAGGCTAGGACCAAGCCCAGCAATGGGGCGGGAGGGGGTAGGGTGGGGGGGGGAGAGGTGTCCTTCGCCTCAGTAATGATCTGCTTGGCTTGTATCTTCTGTTGGACTTCGCAGCACAGCCTAAAGGAGAGGACTGCTGGTCCTCACTTCCACATCCTTGCGATGAGTCTGTTCACCAGGGAGTATTGCCATTGCACCCGCAAACAGTTTTTATTAAATATAATGTTTTCATTGTGTATTCTAGCTTAAATTTTAAGGACAAAGTTTTCTAACCTCTGTCTCATCTGTAGTAAGCCATCAACAAATGTTTATTCTCATTTATTTTCTCTGTATTTCTTGTTATTTAGAATTAAGCTAATGGTTTGATATTTTAGCTCTAGTTCAGCATACTGTTTTAGTTTTTTTCCATTAATTATAAATTCCACTTCATAAGAAGGGCACATTCCAGAGAGTGCATTTTAAGGAAGTCATGACAGTTCATTTAAGGATAAATCTATTGGCATCTGACCTTACAACACAATTTGCAGCATGCTACAGTTTTTCAAAAGTATATTGTTGTGTCAAATCTTCTTAATGAAATCTTCCCGTGAATTTCTTGAAGGACAAAGTAACTCAATAGCAATTATTGATGTTGTAATAATTGTTTTGATCTAGCCTAGACTTGTACATGAATGTTGAAATAATCAACACTCTGGGAAAATGAAATACAAGAACACTCAGTGATAGAAAAAAGTCCTTTTTTTGTAACCTGCAAACTTGTCCATTTGTATTGTCTCACATCTTGGGGGATTCAAATATGAATGATCTACTACTGCTTTTTCCAATCTCAAACTTGAACCATGGAGCACTTGGCTTAACTAGAATTGAAATTTGGATAGGATTGATTTGTAAATATCATTCTTGACGTACTGCCCTTAAGTCCTAATGGCATAATGGTTACACGTTAGGCTGCTGTGGTGGTCATGTATTCCTTATGCCAATTTCATGATTGGAATGTAGGCATGGAGTCTAGCCTGTTAGCCTTTGAGTAGCCAATGAGGCATGACTTTCTCCTGAGACTTCTGGCAGATCTCTCGACATTTCCCTTGTGGAGAAGAGATGCCATTTCCCCAGTTGTTGGGAGTCAGTCTCTGAGAGAGGAACTACACAAGACAAGATGGCAGCATCTGATGAGCTGGAAGAACCAGAGGAGAAGCCACATGGCCTTACCCTGATGGAACCAGACTTCTGAAGTTGGAGAAGCCATGTGGAGACCCCTGGCAGCACTGAGTTGCTTTTACCATCACTGGATGCTGTTGACAGGCCCTGAGGCCTGGAATTGAGGAGCCATGGGGAGACCATGAGGAGACCCCTGCCAGCGCCGGGACTCTGCACCCACTGACCTGGAAGGAGACTTTATAGCCTGGTATCAGGCATATGGGCTAATAGCTGACTTACAACTTTGAACTGGACTGGATTGGGATGCTTTCTCAATGTTCCATTCCTTTTGTACATAAACCTTATACTTATATCCATATGTGTGTGTATGAATTTGTTTCTCTAGTCTATCCAGACTAACACAGCTGCTACCTGAAAAGGATGGCAGTTCAAAACCACCAGTTACTCTGAGATTGAAAGACAGCTTTCTCCTTCCATAAAAAAATTATCATTTTGGAAACTCACAAGAGCCTTTCTACCCTATCCTATATAGTGGCTATAAATCGGAATTGACTTGATAGGAGAGAGTTTGGTTTTCGGTTTGGAGCACGACCTTCTTAGCACTGCTAGACTTTCTCCCCCAGCATAGGCAAGGACAGAATGTTTCCTTGGAGCATTGAGAGTAAACTCTGATTGAGGTTGAGTTGATGAGATTCTGAGGGTTCGGAAGTACTCCAGAGATATCCATTGTGCTTTGCTTTTCCACTCTTAGAGAGAGTTGTTGTCGGGGAGAACCCACAGAGGCACCTCTCCTTTGTCCTACACGGTTGCTGTGAATCAGCCTTCACCTGTTGGCAGTGAGTTTTCTTATTTCATCTCGGTAGAGAGAATGGATATCTAGAACAACTGTTTTACATGAGGTGACAAATCTTCCACTTCTGAGTCCCGAGGCCCTGACCTATGCCGTGAAAGTCACTTTGGATGATAAACCCAAATTTCATTTGAAAGAGAGGTGAAATTTGAAATTCCCAATGGTGCTGTGCTTGAGTTGGGGAATTTCTTTTTCCTGAAAAAAGCTTTGAGAGAGATACAATTTCAGCACCTGTAGTAATAGCCATTGTGAAGAACATAGAGTCACTAACAACACTTCAGGCCTAGCTTCTGAGGTAGCCTCCAGTTGAAGACACACATTTACCCTTTTGATGGTAGTATTTGTGATAAAGCATTTGATTAACTTCTAGTCTCCATAGGCTGGTACTTTGCTTGTGAATATTTAACCACTCAGCATCTTATTCTTGACAAATGTCACATTGAAAACTTTTCTAACAAACCCACTTAACAAATTCAATTAGGAAATTATGCTAGGAGATAGTGGGCCATCTCAGCTAAATCTTCTCTGCCTAATGACTGAATTTCTCTCTCTCTCTCTCCCTCTCTCTCTCTCTCTCTCTCTCTCTATATATATATATATATATATATTATATACTAGTCACATTTATAAGGTGAACCCATATTTCAAAATATGAAATTATCAACCAAGTCATTGTTATGCAGTAAGCCCATTCTTTTTAACAATGCCAAGAGCTTTGCCAGCGTTTAATTATCCATGGAGATTGTTGCCATTATGATTCAAAAATGATTTTTATAGTCAATAGCAAATTAATTTTGCTAGTGTATTTTATAAATTTTACTTATTTTTGCCCTTCTAGAATTACTGATACTTTAACTAAAATACCTCATGACTAAGAACTATATGTGTGTGTATGTGAATGTGTGAGTTTATGAATGCATATGAGTATACATGAGTGCAAGTCTTCATGAGAGATTTGTGTGAGTTTATGAATGTGTATGTGTGCACGGATTTGTGAGTAGAATTTATGCTTGTGACTTTGATACTGAAATATTAGTTTCCTAGGGTGGTTGTAATAAGGTACCATAAACTGGATAGCTTAAAACATGAGAAATTTATTATCCTAGGCTGTCTGAAGTTTTAAGTTTGCATTCAGGGTGTTGGCAGAGAATCTTCTCTTTGGTTATTCTAGGCAAAAATTCTTTCTTTCTCTCTTTCTTTCTTTCTTTCTTTCTTCCTTCCTTCCTTTCTTTCTTTCTTTCTTTCTTTCTTTCTTTCTTTCTTTCTTTCTTTCTTCTTTCCTCTTTCCTCTTTTCAAGCTTCTGGTGGCCTTGCATTGTGACAACATAACTCCAGTCTCAGTGCTCACATGACAATCTGTGAGTCTTTGCCTCCACTCTTTTGTAAGGACATCATTCATGGTAGACGGCGACCCACCTTGTATTAAATTATAATACATCTGAAATCCTTAATTTCCTCCAAAATGACAAGCTCACCACGATTGAAAATTAGGATTTCAGAATATATTTTTGGAAGACATAATTCAATCCAAAACAGTTGGATAGAAAATTATAGATTGGCACTTATTTTCTTTTACTTCCTTGAAATTTTTTATATAGTTTCTTCTGATCTTAAATAATAATCAAGTCTGACTTCTATTAATCATTCTATCGATAGATATGTTTTTATATTTATTGTCTTTAGCGATAAGTAATCACTTTTCCTTTGTTAGCTTTTAATATTATCTTTTTCAATATTTGTATGTGTTCGAGTATATTTTTTACTCGATCTCCTTGGTACTAGTATTGTCTTCAACTTTAAAACTTCATTTTTCCTTTAGTTGTGGAAACTTTTCAATAACTGTTTGTACAAATATTGCATTTGTAGTTTTCTTTCTCTCTCTTTCTCACACTTTCTCTCCTTTATTGTTGCTTGGGTGAAAGTTTACAGAGTAAATTATTTTTCCATTCAGCAGTTGATACACTTTTGTGTGAGACTAGTTGCAATCTACTCAAGGTAACAGCTCTTTCTGCACTTCATCCCTCGGATTCCCTGGCTTCATTCGCCCATCTTGTCATGACTGCCTTCTGAGCTTTGCTTTTAAGCGAATGCTGTCCTTTTGGTCTCATGAAACTGATTGTTCTGAGATGCATGTTCCTCACTCTACAATTATTTTTTTTTCTTTTTGTTATTTTATAAATGTTAGAATACCTTATCTTAGCCTCCTAGACATATTTTCCTATTTATCTTTGTTTCTTTATGTTAGAATTATTTAGTTCTGTGTTTCAGCTTACTAATTCATTCTTGAACTTGATTTGGCCTAAAAGTCGTCCATCTCCTCCATTTAAAAATTGATTAGTTTTTTTACCTGCAAAAATTTCATATATAGAAATCTAAACATTAATGTGTATGTGTTTTTGAGCAATACTTGTTTCTACTTCATTCAAAGGATATTATGCCTTCAATTTTCCCTTTGATACCAAGTATTTTTCAAAAGGTGTTGGTCAGACTGTTCTCTAAAATATATATAGAGAAACTCCATTAGTTTATTGCTAATTTTGCGTGTTAGTACTATATATTTTTAAAATATATTTTGAAATTTTGGTGTGCTGAGCTATTTTGAATAGGAAAACTTCTCTTTCTCTCACCTTCATGTCGACTTCCTGCCCCCCACTCCACCCCACCCCACCCCCACCTCCACAGTCCCACTTCCTTACATTCTTCCTATTATTCTTCTTGTCTTGGATTTTTTATTTATTTCTACATACTTTTGGTCTCACTTCTAGAACAAGGTTCTACGATCACTTTGAAGTTACTTGTTCCTGTGGGTTGGTTGGAAATACGATGAACTAGAAGATAGCTTGATTCAGTGCTAAAGAATGGATTGGTAGTTCTCCACACCCCCCCCCCCAATGTCTTTCTGGGCCCACAGTCCTGTCCATGGAACAGGAATCATGGGGAATTCCCTGGTCTAGTTGGATTTGTCAGGTAGAATTGAGACTATGATAGTGGGTGGGAGGAAGCATTTGAGGACTAGAGGAAAGTTGCATATCTCATTGTTACTACACTCTACCCTGACTATCTCATCTCCTCCCCGCAACCCCTCTGTAAGGGGATGTTGCTTTACTTATTGATGGGCTTTGGGTCACCAATCTGTACTCCCCCTCATTTATAAGAATAGAATTTTTAGTTCTCAGGAGACAGTTTTGGTTTAAGATTGAAAGATGATCTCAAAACAGAAATCTGGGGGATTCATCCAGAACCCATTGTAACAGCAATCTAGATTCCATTTTTCATTGGAAAATCTGTTCCACAGCTTCCCCCTTATGACCAGAATTATTCAAGAGAACATTGGATGAAAGTGGTGTGTGGGCACCATTCAGTTCATCTGGTTCCATAGAAAAGAAGGCAGTTGTTCACAGAGGCGAAGAGCCACACATTTCATTTTCTCAACCTATTCTTGACTTTCTCTCCATTGCTTCAGGTGAATGGAGAGAGATGAATTGTTATGCCTAGATTGGCTACTCACAAGTTTTTAAAATCACCAGGCCTACACTTTGGACATACCCTTAGCTATAGTCAGCCAATCAACAGATCATATATGCTCCTGTCAATCAGTTTTTGTGAGGATGAATCACCAATTCTTTGGTTCCCCCTTCTCAAAAGAGTAAAACTCATGTCCTTTCCTATCCCAGGAAACCTACTTTTGGTAACCTTTATTTTACTATTGCTGAATTCTTTATCATAATTCATTGCCATTAAGTTGATTCTAACTTGGTGACTCTGTAGGACAGGGTAGAACTGCACCTTTGGGTTACTGAGCCTGTAGCCCATTATGGGAATAGAAAGGTTCATCTTTTTCCAGTGGTTCAGCTAGCGGTTTTCAAACTGCTGAACTTATGGCTAACCACCCAACAAATAACCCATTACACCATTAGAGATTCTTTTACCATAACTATAAAGTTCCTGATCTGTAACTTGGGTTTCCATGAACACTCTTCCTTTCTCTTTTGCTTCTCATTTATTCAAATCTCTTTTATGGAAAACAGTTTTTTATCATAGTTTTTAACATTCAACATTTTTTTTTTTTTTTGCTGTTGAAGCATACTGGCCTGGCAGCCTCCCTTTTGACCTCCTAGAAATTCAGTGTCTCCATTCCTGCCCTAATAATTAGCTTCTCTACTTATTAAAATCAAACATCTGATTCTATCATATCAAATGAAACTGCTCTTGGTACAATCATTGAAAGTATTGAAGTTGGTCCTATGCTAACCATTCAACTGTTGTAATTGCTTTAACTTAAATGTTTAATTTTACAATTCACATTTCTTTTTTATGTGACAGTAGTTGAGTATCTGTTCCTTGCTACCAAAGGACTTTTTTTTTTAAAAAGAATAAATTTATTGAGGGCTTATGCAGCTCTTATCACAATACCTACATGCATCCATTGTGTCAAGCACATTTGTACATTTGTTGCCCTCATCATTCTCAAAACAGTTGCTTTCTACTTGAACCGTTGGTTTCAGCTTCTCATTTTCCCTTTGCCTCTGGCTTCCCCCACACTCATGAACCCTTGATCATTTATAAGTGATTATTTTTTCATGTCTTATACTCAGCAATGTCTCCCTTCACCCACTTTTCTGTTGTCTGTAATCCAGGGAGGACATCCGAAGAACTTTTATCAAACAAACAAAAGAAAATTTACTGTCATTGAGGGGTTCTGACTCACAGGCACCATATAGGACAGGGTAGACCCGCCCCTGTGAATTTCTGAGACTGTAACTCTTTAAAGGAGTAGAAAGCCCTTCCTACTTCAGAACTGACTAGTGGTTTTGAACTGCTGACCTTGTGGTAACCACTGCATCACCAGGGCTTTTTTTGTGTGCATTTTGGGCATCACTGTCCTCTGGTGATGGGAGTAGGAGGCCCAGCCTTTGCTCCTGTGGAGCCGCTGCTGGAATTGAACCTCCATCCCAGTGGACCGCAGTCCCGTGCACAATCACTACGCCACCGGGGCTCAGCCCAGGGCTTTCTTTATCAACGTTCCATAATAAAAAATTGAATTTTAAAAGAAAATCTTCTCACTTACCAGAAATATTCTAGTGAGACACATCATTGACAAGTGCTTAAGGGACAAAAGTAGCGCTGGCTAAGCATGTCATCTTCTTTTTCTTTATAATCCTTTGCACCCTCTTCCAGGGCCCATCCCAGACTGTGTTACAGCAACAAAGAAACACATTTCTCTAGCTCTTTGGGAAGAACACTGTACACTTTGGTTCCAATGAGTTCCTCTTTTTCTGTTACTCACCTGAAAACCTCCAAATTTTCTTCCTCAATCCAAATCAGTTATGCTCTCTTCTTCCTTTAGGAATAACTTTCTCTATATAGTTATTAAGTAGTCATTCAGGACTATCACTTGAGAAATTTTTATGCAAACCACACTGTGTGTTGAGAACTTAATTGTGGGAAAGAGCATTCTTTTTCATTTGTCATAAATGGAGTTTGCATATTACCAAAGGAAACCAGCTTGAATTAAGTGATGCTTTGATAAAGGAAAAGCTGTATCAGAGAAATTTATCAAAGATAAGATCACGATGCTATGAAAGTCTATTATTAAGGAATTTAACCTTTCAGAGGATATTTGTTACCATCCCTACAGAAATAACTCTTCCTTGCTCTGCGCTGAGTACAGTGGACCTAGGCCTGTAGTTAGAACATTCAAAATGCATTTTGTTTATTTACATGTCTACCTCCACTGTCAGGATATAAGATTCTTATTCATTTTGAATGTCGCGAGCAGAATCTCTGGCACATACTGTTGTTAGGCGTCAGTGAGTTGTGAATGATTCATAGTCAGTCTTTGTCCAGCAGAAGGAAGACTTTCCTGCTAGCAGTCATTCTCAAGTTCATGGCTATGATGGAGCCCATTGTTTCAGCCTCTTCACCCACCCATCTAACTGAGTTCTTGAAATATCATTAAATGCTTCTGATAGACTCCAAGTGTAGCTTAGACAAAGGTGATGGATACATTTATAGAATGATTGCTTGTTTTCTCTCAAGCAATCAGCCCAGTGTTTAGATATGCTGCATAAATCATTACCATGCTCTAATAATTATAAGCTTTTTAGAATTCTGTTTTCATAGGTTTCAGGCCATTCTAGCAGTCACTTGCTCACTCTGAGGTTGTAAAAATGAGGAAACAGCGTTGACTAGTTGCATCATGAATTCGTTCAAAGGTCAGAACACAAACTATACTCGTGCCTTTCACGAGTTGAAAGTGATGAGTTGGAAGTGATGAGTTTCTATTTGATAAAATAAGCATCAAAGAACAAGAACCACATAACTAAAATGGGGGGAGAGTGGAGTGAACCCAAGGTTCACCTGTGGGTAATTGGACACTCTCGCACGCACAGGGGAGCCTTGGGGAGGAGACATGCTAGTGAGGCTCAGTGAGGTGGCAATGAAACATAGAACTTCCCTCTAGTTCCTGAAGGCTTCCTCCTCCAACTGTCATAGTCCCAGTTCTACACTACTGTGGAGATGAGAAAAGGAAATGCGGGGAACCCAGGATGGATGAATCCCATGGGACCAGTAGTGGGAATGAAGCTGCAGGATGGGTGGAGGGAAAGTGGGGTGGAGTAGGGGAGCCAACTTCAGAGATCTACATATAACCCCCTACTGGGGGGGCAGACACTGGGGGAGAAGGCAATGGGAGACATCAAACAGTGTAAGTTATGACAAAACAATAATTTATGGAGTATTGAGAGTTGGTGGTGGAGTGGGGAGCAAGGATGGAGGGTAAGGGATGGGAGGCTGAGGTTAGAGGCTCAGATGGAAAGGTGGAGGTTCAGAGAGTGATGACAGCTGCAGGCATGTGAAGAAGCGTGACACAATATATGTATTTAAGTATTATGAAAAATGATGTATGAGCCCTCAATAAAATGATTAAACATGAAAAAATAACAAAGGGGAATAAAAGAAAAATAAAAAATAAAAGGCCAACAAAAAAAAAGAAAGTAATTGTCTAGAAAAGAATGATGGCAACATATCAATAAAAATTCTTGATGCAATTGATGTATGGATTGTAATAAGAGTTGTAAGAGCCTCCAATAATTTTGCCTTCAAAAAAAAAAGATTGTAACAAAAACAAAAACGCCAAAAGGCCACATTAAACACGTGAGAAATAAACAAGAGTGATAAAGAAATGCTAAACAAACCTTTTATAGTTTCCTGAGAATAGCCTGGAGAAGAATGGGAATTTCAGTGTGTTCCTGTTATTTCCTCCATCAAGTGTTTCCATGACAACTCCTCATAGTTCACCCTTCCCCTGGACCTTGAACCTCCCTCTTTGATAGAACATCCCTGTTTCCACCTCAACCTCTAATCTGTGACAGGCAGCAAACCCAGAAGCTGACATGCACTCCCCACTCACTTGCTGGACTGTGCTCATAGATTTTAAAATTCTGATTGCTACTCACCAAAGTAGGATTTGGAACATTGTCTTTATGTGTTCTGTTGGGCCACTTGAGGTCGGAGTCCTCTGAAACAATGATTCTGGGTCTCCAGACCCCTCAAACCCTTTTCTCCAGGTGTTTGGTTGTGTCAAAGAGGTTTCCTTACTCTGCCCCTGTATGTCCTCCAATATTCCCTGATATATGTGAAACATAGACAAATACTGTGGCAGTCATGTGCTTATGTTAATTTTATGATTGAAATGTAGGGGTGGAGTCTAGCCTGTTAATCTGGAGATAGCCATTGAGTAGCCAATGAGGCCTCCATGTGGGTATGGCTTTCTCCTGAGACTTCTGGGAAATCTCGTGATATTTCCCTCATGGAAATGAGAAGCTATCTCCCAGGTTGTTGGGAGTTAGTTTCAGAGACGATGAATCACGGACAAGACAAGATGGCAGCATCTGAGAAGCTGAAGGAGCCAGAGCAGAAGCCACACAGCTTTGCCCTGATGGAGCCAGACCTCTGAAGCTGGGGACCCCTGCCAGCGATGAGTTGCCTCTGCCACCACTGGATGCTGTTGGTGGACCCTAAGCCCTGGAAGCAAGGAGCCATGGGGAGATCCCAGCCAGTGCTGGGATTCTGCACCTACTGACCTGTGACTTCATGAGTCGGAAGGAGACATTATAGACTGGTATCGGGCATATGGGCTAATATTGGACTTACGACTTTGAACTGGACTGGGTTGGGATGCTTTTTCAGTGTTCCATTCCTTTTGTATATAAACCCTTTGTTTATATTCATATGCTTGTCTATGAAATGTGTTCCTCTAGTCTGCCCGGACTAACACAAATACATATGTAGAGATATTTCTTGTCAAGTCTATTTGTGAGGGAGAACTTTAAGAACTTTGTGGGAAAATGGAGTTAAAAGATAAGGAAGGGTATTTCTCCCATGAACTCTTAAATTACCCTCACGCATTCCTCTGTATGACCCCATTATCTTTTCCACACCCGATCGATTTGTATGTCTACCTAAGCATAAATATAAACTTTTTAGAATTCTTTTTCATAGGCTACCGGCCATTCTAGCAGTCACTTGCTAGCTTTGAGGTTGGAAAATGAGGAAAGAGCATTCACTAGCTTAATCATGAATTGGTTTAATCCTGTCATTGGAGGAGTGAGTTTATCATAGCATTGAACTCTGTTACTTTGAACTCTTGCAATTCTTCTCAGCGTCTTCCCCTGCTGCAGCATAGCTTTCCTGCTCTCCTTTAGACTGTGCATTGCCATCCGGTTCACCTAAATGAATCTGTGGCTTCGCCCTGAGTGAGTGACTCCCCTCCCTTCCTTTGTCTACTGCTTGCTGAGCTATACTCCCTTGGACAGCCAAGGCCCTACTTGGTGCATCTGACATCTGAGGGCTGGAGGAAATACACGATCACATCGATTGGTCTCACTTTACCTTAAGGACCACAGCCCGCAAAGGGCTGCCTGGCACCAGGAATCTTTGTCCCTCACCTGCTTGGCTTTCGATTTTCCTAGAGATGGCTTCAGGTATTCTCCACAAAATTCCCAAAATCTTGCCTCCCACTCTGTCTTCCACAGCTGATCATCTTGTTTTCCACTTCAATTGATTAACTAAACTTGCAGGCTTTTGGAACACTTCTCAAGGCCATCAAAACTCAAATGAAACCCACTGTCCCGAAGTTGATTCCAACTCAATCACTCTAAGGGACACAATGCAGCTGTCCCAAAGATTTTTCTAAAAGACTTTGGAAGGTAGATTGACATATACTTTTTTTCCCCACACACCAGTTGCTATTTTTGAATGACTGATCTTTTGGTTAGCATCTGAGGACTTTAACCACTGCATTAGCAGGTTTTCATTTTAAGATTATGGACGATAAAATTAAGAAAGCTCCCTCCCCCACCTCCTAAAAGTCACTATGTGTACACTGTGGTCTAGGTTTGGTAAGATAAAATAGAAGGAATACATAAACTTCTATAAACAGTCCCCAGCAATAAAATTGTCTTCCAGAAGTTCGTATTTCAGTTGTTTGAACTTCAATATGCTTTTTTTGTTTGGAAACAAAAATAATCTGTTTCTCAAGCCTATCTGTAAAACCGTTTCAGTCTGAGAAATACAGCACATAATAGAACCCACAAGCTGATGCATCTCTTCCCCAATTTGTGTCCAGAAAATAGCCTCTGATAGTATTCATGACTATTCACTAACGTGAATACTGCTGGTGACACAGAGGCTATGTCTTGTGCTGTTCACCTCCAGGGCAGCAGTTGAAATCACTTCCGTGGGACAAAGACGGGGCTTTCTACTCTTGCAAGGAGTTAGAGAATCGGGAACTCACGGGGGCTGTTCTATCTTGCCTTCCAGGCTTGCTATGATGTCGATTCAATGATAGTTTGTCTGCTATTGTCTACATTACCCCTACGCTTCTCTTTATGTATATCCGCCTTCCACTTACCTTGGGGATGTGAAAACTAACCAGCCATAAGCCACTGGTTGATGGTTCCCTCGGTCAGTTCCAAGGTCTGTATTTTGTAATACTGGGATCGAGGGAGAGAGTAGAGGCTGATGTGGCACAAAAACTGGAAATCTATCAGATGTGAAGTGCTGAGATGAAAACAGGGTAAGTTGGTTGGGATTAATGAAAACCAGTGTACGATATGACAAAATAATGATAATTTGTAAATTAATAAGGGTTCGTGGGGGAGGGGGAGGGGGTGGGAGGGGAAAGATGGGGAGTTGGTACCGGGGACCTAAGTAGAAGAGGGATGTTTCGAGAATGATGGTGGCAACAAATGTGCAGATGTGGTCTGCACACAATGATGTATGTACTGGTTGTGATAGGAGTTGTATGAGCCCCTCATAAAATGATTTATCAAAAAAATAACAGCTTGAAGAATAAAAAAAGGAAAATCAGTTTATTTTTCTCTACTTATTCTCCTGATTTGTCCTCTCCTCTTGCTTTTTATTCAGCCCTTTGTATGACTAGATCCCTACCATCTAGGGATTTAGGAGGGAGGGTAACAACAGTAAAATAAATAGGTTGGTCTTAGACACACCAAATTTTTGTGGCTCAAAGATGGTGAGAGTCAGAGGCCCTGATAGGGTGGTGCTGGTGGGTGGGGAAAAGGATTACTGTAAAGCAGTTAGTGGGAGCATTTTGCTAAACTTTCTCTAATTTCTGTTTGCAACTGTTCATGTGGCCAGTTTCAGAATCTAATGTTTTGTCTGAGAGGGCAATGTTGTAATCAATCCTGGGGTCTGGAGTTTGAGGAGGGGTAGGCATTAGGCTACTGTAGGGAAATGGTACTAGGGAAATACAATTCTACATACATGTTAGGAGAAAGAAAAGGAAATTTTACTTGTGAGCAAAAAGACTTTAGCTGGGGCTGAGCCCAAGTGACTTAAGTGGTTGAGTGGGGGACTGGGGCCTGCGGGATTGGCGGTTCAAATCCAGCGGTGGTTCAAATGCAGCGGCGGCTCTCAGGAGCAGTACTGGGTAGCACCCACGACCACCAGAGGCGGTGGTGCCCCCTCACCCCCGCCAAAAAACCAAAAACCAAAAACCAAAAGGACTTAGGCAGCTTGCAAATAATTAATTAAGACAATATCAGTACTCATAAGTGCTTTTCTTTAACCAGTAACCATTTCTTTTACAAAATCACCCACGAGGAAGAATTTAAATGATGACACCGCTTTTTTTGAATGATTTAATAGCTCTTGCTTTAAAATTGCAGCCAGGAACTCCGGCATAGCCCTGGGAATGTTGTTGTTGTTGCTTGTGCTCTTTTGAAGGTCAATAGAAGTTTGTAAAAAAGAAATAAATTCTGACTATCATCAATGGGTTACAATTCTAATAACAAATCGATGTGGTGAAAATTTCTTGAGATATTAATTTGCTCCAAGGATATTATTACCTCTCTAATTTGTAGGGCTAGAAAGGCTCTTTCAGTTCTTTGTCTCGTGGAAGCTTCTTGTCTTCTGGTCCAATAGATTTCTTGTAACAAAACCTCTCCACCTTTGGTACATTTGCTCTTTAAAGGCCTGTGCTATTTTATGACGTTAAGGGGTGTTGAAGATGGGCATGCAGGAGAAAGAACTAGAAAGAAAACTAGAAAATAAAAGGAGATAACTCCAGATCATAGAGTAGATCAAAACATTTTGGATTTACAGGAAAATGAGCACTATGTTCCATTCCTTAAAAGTGACCCTGGGAATCGATCAAATCCTCACTGGAAGCACAAGGAAAGTTGTCTTCAGAGGATACATATGCAGACCGGACCTCAGATATTGATGCTCTCAGCCTAAGTCAGGGATCACAAAGACACTGGCTAGTCAAGTGGTGTGACGACTTCAAAGACAGGACTTGCAGTTTCTATTACTGTTAGGTGTCATTGAGTGGACCCATAGTTAACCACACAGCTCAGAGTAGAGCTGCTCCATAAGGTTGTGCAAGTGCTTGACTGTTCACTACAAGGTGTGCGGTTCAAATGCACTAGCTACTCCTTGGGAGTAAGATGTGGGTATCTTCTATAAAGGATTACATCATCAGAGACCTATAGAGAGGATCACCGCACGGCAAGTGGAGAAAAGTGAGACATTCTACTCCCACAAAGAGTCTTGGTCTCACAAACCCAAAGGACAACTTCTACCTTATCTTACACATGGTGTCACTGTGAGTCTGAATTGAATCAATACCAGTGAGGGATGAACCTATGTGGTGACAGAGGATTTGGTTTGTTTTTGGTGCTCAAGCTGGGTTGGACGTTTATGGGAGTACATCTTTCTTGTGTAGAATGGCTAGATGGATTTGAGCTACCAACCTTGGCATAGCATTCAAATACTTAACTATTGCGTTATCAGACTCCTCTTGTAGCTTCTAGAGTGCCACAAAGGAGTCTTAACTGTGGTTTAGGTATTGGGCTACTAACTCCAGATTGGGCTGTTCAAACCCTGCAGTCATTCTCTAAGGGAAAGATGAGGGTGTCTGTGCTCATAAGATTTATCACCTCCAATGCTCTCATAGAATTGTTGAGTTGGAAGAGACTCAATGACACTGGGGACATTTTAGTGTGTTCTAAAGATCTGCAAAAGCCTACGTCTACGTATATATCTGATATTAATTATGGTGGCTAGTAAACAATATTAAGGGAAGAAACTTTTCAAAAATAGTTAATATTGACTTTTATACATCTGTGTTAGTCTGGGTAGACTAGAGAAACAAATTCATAAAGATGCATATAGGTAGAAGGGAATGATTTATGTACAAGAGGAATGGAACATTGAGAAAACATCCCAACCCAATCTAGTGCAAGGTCCCATATGTCCGATACCAGTCTTTAAAATCTCCTTCTGACTTACAAGGCATGTGCAATGACAGCAGGATGATCACAGGCTAATGGGTACAGAGTCTTCTGTATCCAGTGGTGGTAGAAGCATCCTGATATTGGCAGGGGACTCTCCATGTCTCCTCATTTCCAGGACTCAAAGGCTATCAGCAGGATTCATTAGCAGAAGAAGCATCTCAGCACTAGCAGGAGTCACCACATGGCTTCTTGAGCCCCAGAGGTTTGGTTCTATCTGGGTAAGTCCATGTGGCTTCTCCTTTGACTCCTTCAGTCTTCAGGAATCAGGATAGATCAGCATGCTGTCATCTCATCTGTCAGTAGTTCATCTTCAAGGAACTGAGTCTCTGGTGTCTCATCTCTATGGGAGAAATATCATGAGAGTTCCCAGAATTCTCAGAGAAAGCCATACCCACACAGAGGTCTCATCGGCTATCTCCAGATTGATGGACTAGACTCCACCCCTAGACTGCCACAAGCCAATAAAGTAGGTGTGTTAGTTAGGGTAAACTAGAGGAACAAATGCATAGACATGCATATGGATATAAGGAAAAGATTTATATAAAAGAGGAATGGGATATTGAGAAAGCATCCAAATCCAGTCCAGTTCAAAGTCATAAGTCCGATATTAGCCCATATGCCCGATATCAGTCTATAGTCTCCTTCCAACTCATGAAGTCACAGGCCAGTGGGTGCAAAATCCAAGCGCCGGCAGGGGTCTCCCCATGGCTCCTCGCTTCCAGGGCTCAGGGTCCATCAACAGCATTCAGTGGTGGTAGAAACAACTCAGCGCTGGCAGGAGTCACCATGTGGCTTCTCCAGTTTCAGAGATCTGGTTCCCTCAGGATAAGGCCCTGTGACTTCTCCTCTGGCTTGTCCAGCTCCTTGGATGCTGCCATCTTGTCCGTAATTCATCATCTCTGAAAAACTAACTCCCAACAACTGGGGAGATAGCTTCTCATATCCACAAGGGAAATATTGCAAGATTTCCCAGAAGCCTCAGAAGAAAGCCATGCCCACACAGAGGCCTCACTGGCTACTCAATGGTTATCCCCAGATTAACAGGTTAGACTCCACCTCTACATCTCAACCATGAAATTAACATAAGCACATGACTGCCACAGTAGGTATTCTTGGTTACATTTACTTAAATTCAAGGAAAGAAGATAATGTGACATTTCTGGCATACTTCATTTTTAAATAAATGGTTCACCCTGGAAGCATTGATTTTGATATAAATTCAAAAGTAGTTGCTATGCAGCTACATTGAACTATAGAAATAGAATAGCTTCTCAGAGAAATGGTGGATTTGAAGTGGACTATTCATTTTGATATAACTTTTGATGTATGCATCATAAGTTATAAAAATCTAAGCAAATACTTGCTTTATTTTCATTTCCCTTTATTAGTAGTTTGATATTGAGTCAACTTGGTTTGGTTGCTTAAAAAGGATAAAATTTGACTTGACTTGACTTCCAGCTTTATTTGGTCTTTGGCAAATAGATCTTCCTTAAAATGTCCTTCCTCCTTTCTTCTCCATCTCCACCAATTAGCTCAAGTATATATTTACACCTGGTATTCCTAACAGAGATTTCTTGATAGATTCATTTTAGCTGTCATTTGTTGACTTTCTATTTTCTTTCTCCCCAGCACTCATCTCCACAGCACTCAACTCACTTGCCTCCCCAAATTCCCTTCTCTGAAATTTTGGTCTCTCAATGCCGTTTTACCTCAAATGCTGGCCATATAAGCAGACACATTGACATTTCCATGACCTCAATGTGATGTCCACTGTTGTCCCCAATTCCTTTTTCCGACAATCTTTTGCCTTCCCTGTTGTTCGCATTCTGTAGAGTAGAACTAAGAGTCGTTCTAAGAGTAGAACTGCCCTGTGGGGTTCTGAGGCTTTAGTAGTTACCTGTTGGGATGATAGCTGTGAGGTCATTAGTTCCAAAGCACCGCCACTCTGCAGGAAAAAGAGGGAACTTTCTACTCCTGTAAAGAGGGAGAGTCTCCGAACCTGCAGTGGGAGTTCTACCCCGTCCTGTAGGGGTTCTGTGAGTCAGCATTGACTTGATTATAGTGAGTTTGGGGGTTTGTTTTAGTAAATATTTTGGGGAGCGGACAGCCTCACCTTTTTTCCTCAGCAGTCCAAAGAATAACCCAGTTCTCCATGTGGTCACTATGAGGCAGAATGGTGTCCATGGCCACGAGTTTGGTTGTCTGTTTAAAAAGGGTTCTGCAGGATGAACGGATTCCCTTTTCTTTGGTGTTTCTCCCGTGCAGATCCTCTGTGGTCACTTCCACTGCCAGGTTCAGTCAGAGCTTAGACACATCTGCTGTGACACAGCGGGTCCCCATGAGTTGGACTTGACGCCATAGAAACCAGTCTTGGAGTGAGAAAAGGGAGGTAAATATGAATGGTCAGAAGTCTCAATGCTCCCTCTTTGTAAGTCATAGAGTTCTTCCTTGTGAATTTAAGACTGGCTTGGCTTTCTAGTCCTACAAAGAGTGGTGCTCTTAAAACACACCAGGACAGTTCCAAAATTGCCCTCTCGGGTGGTTATGTGTGGCATCGACTTGATGGCATTGAGTTTGGTTTTCAGTTTTCTCTATCATTGCACTTCCCCTTGAAGTCAACACATCAACCTTATCTCAAGCTCCTAATAGCATATGCCTTGGATGTTTTTCTTCACTTCCTCGCTGTCTTTCTGTTTGTCTTTGCCTCTCTCCCAACCTCCTTCATTTTCAATGGGCCCTGACATGGAGCGAAAGGTGTAAAGGGCTATAAAGTGTTCAAAGGGTGAAGATTATCTGTTATATGAGATACAGCAGTAACAGAAATATGCTGGTAACAGACTTATGCTGGTAACAGAAAGTTAGAGAGACAAACAGATGGCAATAATTTTCCTCTCCTTCAGTTCATTCAGGGAAATGAAACGGTTTATGAATTATGCCAGAGAGAGAAGGGTTTTCAAAGTTCAAAGTACCAAGGAAATAATTTTTCATGCCACACCATTTTCAGTAGTGACCTGAATTTGAGTACCAATATATTTGAATAACTAAATATGCTGTCTGCCTTATTTTAGATGATAAAATACCAGGATATTTAAATGGGTAGTACTCAGCAAAATTTTAGCTTATTAGATAGACATGGTAGCCTCCTGCAATAGATAATCTCAGACTCCTTGATTGATAATTTCAGTGATTGCTTGGTACCTATATCCATACTGAAGGCTGCATTAAGTAAAGAGTTATCAATCATGATATTATGATATAACAATATTGGGATTAGTTGGAGCTAACAAGAATATTATTATGGATGGGGAAAGAAGGCATCATCAGAGCCTGTGCTCAGAGTATTTTGAGATATATTTGTTTCAGGAGGATAGGACAAGGACAATATCTTTCTTGTTCTTGCAACAGGGTTTGACACATAGGATGCCAAAAGCCCATAACGTATTCCACCACTAGTGTTATCTAATACAGGCCAGGCAGGGAGCAGTTTCTGGTAGTTGCCCTCTGATCAAGGAGAGCTGGAATCCGTCATTTGAAAAATAGTCTACCTATGCATGTGGTAGGGATAAAAAGATCTATGGTAGACCTATGAGTGGTTTCCATTAAATATATACCTTATCTGACAGGATAAGCATCTGCTTTGTGTTACAATGCAATTGCAGGCAAGGCAGACATAGGCACTTATACATATAGTTCGAAAAAGTATTCTAAATATCTAGTACAAAGTGGGCACTCAAAAAATACATATTTGCTCATTGACACCATATCCCCCCTCATATAACTTACACTTTAAAAAGGAACTCTGAAACAAGTGTGTGTTTTTTTAATGCAGTAAGAAAAGTACAGAGAAAGATAGAAATCTTCCCCCAAAAAGAGGAACCACAAATTTAGGGGTTTAGGGAATGTCTTCAAAGAAGAAGTTATTTCCAAATGACAGTCAAAGGATGTGTGTGCCATAGCCAGCCAGAGTGACTGGAGGGGTGATGGAGAGAGGATTGGGGACATGGGAAGGGAAAGCACTCTAGCGTGGAATGTTTCACGAAGAGGAAACCTCATGAGGCAATGCTTACTTAAGCGATAGAGTCTGGAGAGGAAAGGATTTGACTGTGATTGAAGAGTAGAATGATCGGGGTGACTAAAACAAAGGATGAGCCATAAAACCCAGATTTAAGAGTCTAGATTCTATTCCAAGAACCACGAACAGCTACCACAGGTTCTTTAAGTCAAGGGGGCGATCGAATCTCCCAAGTCACCTGGCAGCATGTTCTCACAGAGATTTAGATTCTTGGACTTCGTGGAAAGGAGGAACGAAAAGGGACCTCCTTCCTTGACCATATCCCAGGGTATATTTTGATTACTGGCAAACTGAAATGCATGACTTCTATCCAAACTGGTAGTTGGAGCTGATCCCACCTATTTTTCATTACTTTCCAGATTCTATATAAAATTATCACCTGGTACTTATTAAAGTAAATTTCATTTCTGAAGGCTCCTGGACATAAAACAAGCACACGAACAAATTTACTGCCACGGAGTCTGTGAAACCCTGTGGGTTTTTGAGACTGTAGCTATTTATGGGCGTAGGAAGCCCAGTCTTTCTCCCACGGAGCTGCAGATTGTCTCCACCTGTCAGTCATGCAGATCCCAGCCCGACATGTAGCCGTATGGTTTCTCAAGTGGGTAATACCTCGGTTTTTGGCTTCGCACAAGAAAAATTTCCCTCCAGACCCTGTTTTTGTAATTCAAGTGTGTTTTTATGAAGGGCAGGAGAGGTTTCAGGTTTGAGAACCTCCAAAAGGGTGCACGCTATTTCAGGAAAGTGTGTCCAGCCACTCAGAACTGCGCTGGGTCTGCACCTAAACGTGAACTCGTGGAAGAGTGCACCCACCCATGCAGAAATGAGGCCAGAGAGGCTGCGGCCCAAGCAGGGCCAGGAGAGTCCGAGAGCGGGGCAGAGGAGGGAGGCTGTGATCCAGGAGACTTGGCAGGTGCATGTGCACATACGCAGCGAACAGATATCTCACTCTCTGACCTGCCTCTGACCAGGAGGAGGGGAAAACACGCCAGCTTTGCCATAGCCAGGAAGGATATTTCAAACCTCTGCCTGGGGAGGCATGGTGGATGGTATTGATTGACCTCATTGGCTGGGTTGAGCTCACCTGGGTGATGTTACGAGCCTGGATCTAGTTTGGAGGGCTCAGGTGTACCTCCCACCTGGCTGGGGCTTGAATTGGAGCATGCTCCGTTAGGGTCTTCATAGTTGCCTGAGTTCCTTCCCACCTCCTGTGCAGGGACCTGTGCAGGCATGAGAGGGACAAATCCCCTGTCCCTATATCTAGCGATCTCACATAACTACAATACCACCAGGGCTCTTTGGAATTCAGGATTTCTCCAAACACTTAAAAAAAATGTACAACCTCAAAATGCTTTGGTTTGTTTTGTTTCCAATCGTCTCCAATGCCTTGAGGATAACTCTTTCTAATGATTTTTGCTCTAGGAAAACAGACTGGCAGTGGCTCCCAGGGACTCTCTCTGAGTGTGTCTATCCCCGCTTTCCCATCAGGTGCGGGGAGCAATGCGGAAGCAACGTCGCCTTTCATTTCCCTGTGAGCGGGAACCCGTCCCGCAATGGCTCAAGTGTGGTTCGTACAGCTTAGTGGGGAGATGGCTTTTTGACTAGTCTTTCGCCCTTTGATGCCACTGTTTTATTCCTGGATCCTATTAATAAATTCTCCTAATACAAGAAGCACAGAAGATTTGCTTCTGTCACAGACAAAATGTACTGTGTTAGGCACACTTTCAATTTTCTCCACCTCACTGTCTTCTGATCTGTTTAACAGTTTAGGATTATTATAGGGATGGAACAAACTGATAAAAATCAAGTGCATACCACAGGGCCTGGCATATTTAAAGTTCCAAAAATGGCAGATGCTTTTAAACTGTTGAGAAAATGTAAATCTTTAGTATCCTGCCATCGTGTGAGCCAAGGCTGGACTTTCACTTTAGCCTTCACTCCAGAGGAAAACATATGTAAATTAGTATGCAGATGTGGTCTTCACTGCAGAGGGACTCCCCAGAGGCAGCTACTTTGCTGGCCTCAAGAAGAAAAAATTAGAAGAACTGCAGAAATAATGGTCCATATAAGATTCCAGATATGGTTTTATTTTTTGGTTTTTAGTTTCTTTGTCTACAAAATTCATATTTTAGAGTAATTGATCACCTTGTGCTCTCAACTTCATAGTGAAGGTTGCAACTTTACTAAGGGCTCAGAATTGACATGTCATTTGGATTTGGTTTTCATTTGTTTGTTTCTTGGCATACTCTTTTTTCTTGTGATATTTTTTATACATATCTCAGCATTAGTAATATATATGTATGTATTAAAGTATATCTACAAATTCTATAAGTTTAGATGGAAAATTTTCAACCCGCCAAACAATAAAGATTATAATGATAAGGATATTTATATTAAAAGGCTAGTAATTATGAAAACTTTTAAAAAATGGGTTTTAACTGATGCTAGGACCATAATATAATGGAACCATTAAGACAGAACCCACGTGAAGTTGTGGGACAATGATTACTTCTCAAAAATGACCAAAAAAGATAGACCCTGCCCTCTAATTATCCAGTGAATACTGGAGACTATATTACCTGATATCATTTTTCAGTTCTTTGTCCCTTAATGAAGATAATCCTTAATTATTTTCCCTAAGGGGCTATTTATGGCCCAGTCTGAATTGATTTTCTGATTAGCCTACCTTTGTCCCAAACCTTCTCCCCGAGGTTGTTTACTTCTTGATTCAGTGTTATCACACTTGCATTTTCTCAGAGTACTCAGGCTTCAGTAGCGAACTGACATTCTTTAATATTTACTGAAAACCTTGCTTTGATCCAGTTTTTAATAAATCATTTTATTGGGGTCTCGTAAAGTGCTTCATACATTCATTGTGTCAAGCACCGTTGTACACCTGCTGCCCTTAGGATTCTCTAAACATTTGTTTTCTACTTGACCACTTGACTTCAGCTCTTCATCCTTTCCTGTCTCTCCCCACTCCCTAATCCTTCATGAACCCTTGATAATTTACAAATGATTATTATTATTTTGTCATATTTTCCTCCCAATGATTTTATTGGGGGCTCTTTTTTCCTTACAGCTCTTATAACGTTCAATACATCATTTGTATCAAGCATATTTTTGCACATATTGCCATATTCATTTCCAAATATTTTCCACTTGAGCCCTTGGGATAAGCTCCTCTTTCCTCCTCCTTTTTTTATTGAATAAATCACTTTATTGGGGGCTCATACAACTCCCATCACAATCCAAACATACATCAATTGTATACAGGTCACATTTGCACACTTGTTGCCATCATCACTCTCAAAACATCCTCCCTCCACTTAAGCCCCCTGTACCAGCTCCCCATATTTCCTTCTCCTCCCATGAACCCTTAATAATTTACGAATTGTTATTACTTTTTCTTTTTTCTTATTTATTTATTTATTTAATTTATTTTTGGGGGGCATCATTGCTCTCTGGTGGTGAGAGTAGGAGGCCCAGCCTTGCTCCTGGAGAGCTGCTGCTGGATTTTAATCTCCAGCAGTGGGCCACAGTCCCGCACATGAACCACCAGGCTTGTGTAATTCAAGCCACTAGTGTAATGGATGTGTGTAGACATTTTTATTTCAAGAGTTAGCCTTGATTAGAAGATTTTACTCATGAAAAGTGATTTGATTTTATGTAGGCAAGTGACTTACCTGTCCCAAATGTATATCCTATAAATTCAACACTGTTCTTTTTTTTTTTAGGCTTTATTATGAGTATCTCTTGTAAATATACAATTTCACATAGTAAATTAAACACACCAAAGCAAATCCATTGCCTTGAGTTATATCTGACTTATCAAACCGCTACAGGACAAGTAGAACCACCTCACAGGGTTTCTAAGGCTGTCAATCTTTATGAAGCAGATGGCACATCTTTCTGTCTCTAAACATTGGTGGTTTTTCCAAACTGGCTCTGGTTGGAATCTTTATCAGCAACTAAGAAATAAACTACTATACAATTATTTAGGGCAAAATAACTACTTTTACAATAGCAGCTTCAATTTTATTTATCACCCTCAAGAGAAAGCCAGTGGTAATTACATAATCTCTTGTCAACTTGCAAAAGGTTGGAGTCTAGCTATCAATCAGGTCATAGCCACTGAGGCCTCTGTGTGGACTTGGCCTTTTCCTGAGGCTTCTGGGAACTCTGATCTTCCTTGTGGGAGACAGGAAACACATTTTCTCATTGTAGGACACTGCTGTTGACAAGTCATGTAGATTTACACAGAAAGATCCAGAGCTCTGGAGCTGGAAGAGCCACATAGAGACTCACACCAGTGTTGAGATGCTTCCATCCCCACTGGGTCCGCAAGACTTTCCACCCACCGGCCTGTGATCCTCCTGCATTCAGAGTCATTGCATGTGTTGTGTGAGTCTGAGGAGGAATTTATACATTGGTATCAGCCATATGGGCTACGAGCAGACTTATGGACTTGATTTGGACTGGATTGGGATGTTTTCTCAAAAGTCAATTGCTCTTGTATATGAAGTTCTTTTGTATACACATATGAGTGTCTATGCATTTGTTTCTTCAGTCAACCCTGACTAACACAGTCCAAAGCTTGCTGAGGCCAAAATGTTCACTTAAATACGAACATCCATGGACCATCAATTCTGAAGTTATTGTGGTTTGGAATAAGGACGGGAAGAGGACTTTTAAGTAAATGAAGAATTACATACCTCTAAACTTCAGATTTTCTCCAAAAGCGACCGGTGTGATTTATGGATCTGATAACAAACATTGTATTAACTCATCTCATATTAAACTAAGACTAAAATGCTGGTGCTGGCCATCATGAACAGTAAAAAATAAAGCTAAACTATATTAATCTAGCAATACCTAATGCATTTTATAGTAGAGAAAGCATTTGTCATTATTAACAGTGAAATATGGAGTGCTAAAATGACAGGTTCCACGACTGAAAATACACACACACAAAAATGAAATTCAAACCATCCTTTAATCCTACATGAAAGGTACATGAATTTGGGACACAATAATACCCCTTAACTCTGTTGGCAGAAGTGAAGTAAATCATGAGGCCCTTTTGAAAGGGACTTTTTATTATAAGCTGTGTTTAATTTAGTAAGACGGGACCACTACGTGGGGGTGTGAGCTCCTGTCAGTACTGTAGTGGAAACCTCATGAATACAAATGCAAATAAACAGTACTACAGAGGAAGAACCCCAAAGGCTTAATACGTTACAGATTGTGTTGCAACCCCAAGGTCAGCAGTTTGCACCCACCACCTATTACTTGCAAAAGAGGATGAGACTTTCTGGCCCAGTAGAGATTTTTGGAAAGCCACAAGGGCAGTTAGACTCCATTATAGAAGGTATCTCTGAGTGGGAATTTACCATGTCAGAAGTGTGGTTTCATCTTCTGTGCCTCAGTGGAATTTCACTGGACAAATCTACAAGAAAGGGCAGCAAAAAAATCTTGAATGATGAGTGGTACCAACAATGTTGGCATACTCCCTAAGCAAGTGAACACAGACTCATTTCTGCATATTCACTATTCTGGAGTGAACAATTTCAGCAAAGATTCTGCATGTCAAACCGCAGCTATCAAATCCTCAAAAGGGTTCTGGATGCCTTTTGAGTTCTTTGCCTTTTGCTTTTCAGTTTTTGAGAATGCAAAAAGCAACTTGAAGAGAAAAAAAGCTACCTTAAAACTTGTAAGGAGTACCTATCGCCTGTAAAATAAAATTAAATTGCAGCCCCCAATTTTTTTTTGATTCGAGGTATTACTTGCCTCTGTCTCTCTTCCAGTCTCACAGCACCTTGCTACAAAACCAAAGCCTCTTTAAAAATGCACTATTCCCAATATGGACAGTGTACCCTGTGAGTTTGCTTGTGTTTACTTGTTAATCTGTAGTAAACAGCTTCTGATGCCTTTCACCACAGTACTTCCTTTGTTTATTGACTATTCCCGTTGTGGGTTCCACCAATGAATCAAATCGAAACAGAAGTATCACGAGTTAACATGAACTAGGTCCCTCAAGGAAACTCATACATAGCATAGCAGAAATGGGTTTCCTGAGATTCAGATGGCTGTGACTTTGCAGAGGCATGCATTCGAATGGCCAACTTTTGGGCTACCAGTCAAACACTTAAGACTATTTAAATGTTTGCGTTGTTAGACTGGTTTTATGATGCCTCCTTCAGGTCCATTTTGAAAGATTATCTCCCTCCAATAATCCAATAAGTATATTCACAACTTCATGTAGTCCTGAAACACTCACTTAAATATGTACTTGTTGTAGTTGTCAGAGGCTGCTGTTGCTTCAAATCCAACCCTCTGGACAACAGGATGAAGCCTGGACCAGTTTCATACCATCCTCACGATGGTTCTGCTTGAGCCCATTGATGGATACACAGGGCTCAATACATATGTCGGGATGCAGTTTTTGTAGACTCAATGACACAATCTGAAATTCCCTTTCAAAACACAATGGATTTTTAGAGGTGAGGAAGTAGTCTGTTGGCAAATTTAAGAAAATGCCTGGATTTAGCATGGAGAAGGCTTGTTGTTGCTGGACAAGCACCTTGAATATGTTCCATTATCCACATATGGATACAACTGTGCTGTGGCCTCTCTTTTTATCAAGGGAGCTAACTTAGATGCCTTATATTCATCAAAAAATCCAATATAGGGCCGTGTATGAGCAAAGAAAATAGCTGTAGCAATCTCTAAGGCACTGTTTTCAAACTGTATTTTCATCTTTATCATTTATACCACCTGGATGTGGAAAAGTTTTAATTATGCTTTCCAGGGAAACATTCCACCACCACCACCACCACCACCATCTTCCTTTTAAAACAGGATAATTTCACCACTAGTGAGCTGAAGGAAAAATAGCTTCAGTTTTTTTTTTTCTTAGCAAGCCTACTGCTTTTATTTTAGCACGCCTTCCTTCCTTCCAAGGGGCTCTAGTAGCAAAATGGGTGAGGCACTGAGCTGCACCATCAGTCTTTTGAACTGACCATTCACCCACATTGAGAAAGATGACACTGTTGGCTCCTGAAAAGATTGAAAGTCCCACAAACCTAAAGGGGTCCGTTCTACTCAGTCCTACAGGGAAGAATGAGTAGGGATGGACTTGGTGGGACTGAGATTATTCCCCCCCCCCCTTCCTCTTTAAGCACTTTAGTGCCACAAGACTTAAGGGTTCTGTTGCAAAAGGAGATGGTTTGAACCAACAGCCACTCCATGCTGCATGGGATAAAGTGGGGGCAGTATGTTCCCCTGGGGTTTTGTGACCTCTGGGGCAATTCGATTCAGCCAGCTGTTGTGGTGCTCAAGGACCACAGGTTTTTGCGTGGTTTCTCCCCGCCCTGGCTGCTTACTTGATTTTGAATTTTGAGACAATCTTATATTTCAATGCCGACAATGAGTAGGTGCACTGATCAGTAAGCTTTCTATGAGTGTGCTCTTCAAAGCAAGCAAGCAAAGAAGCAAACCAACCTTTTTGCAGGGTCATGGTCTTTTTTCTCCTTTTCAGCTGGTTCTCAAGCTACTGGTGAAGCAGTGTGGCCTGGTTTTTGTTTCTGCTTCCTTTCATCCTGGGAGATAAGATAATTACGAGGGACATGCCTGGCCCAGCTGGGCTCTGGATGTTGCTGAATTCACATCACACGTTTTCTGTCCTTTCTCATAGATGATGAGCTCAGGATTCTGTGGCTGAACCTCTAGGAAGGGAAAACAAAAACAAAAACAACACAACACACTCCATTCTTATGGTTCCGTCTTTATTTTTTCAGGAATTATCACGATGATTTTCTCAAAAAGGAAAGAATGCATTTTACTACTGTGTTTCTTCAGTAATTTGAATGACTTAAACAGATCAGAGAGGTTGGGAGGAACTCAGTTTTCAAAAAATTTGGTAACACATGCTTTATTATAAAGGTAGTTAATAATTTTACAATCTGAACACTACTCATGATTATGAAAGGCATTTCCTTGAGAAATACTTGGATAAGTTATGTGCATAATACTTGATTTTTACCTTTATTGGATACAGATAACTATTTTGCCATGAAAAAGAGGACTAAATGCAGGACAAATAACTACAGAGAACAATTCTCAGACGTCATTGCATGTACTCATTTCAAATTTCTCCCTATTGTTGTTCTTGCAAATACAGTTTGCAAGTACATCTGATTTTCATTTCCCCTCTTTGGTTCCCACAATTTGGGTCCTTAAAACTCATGGTGACAATATTATTTTTGAAAAGAGTAATGTGGTGTGGCTATTAAGACCCATTTTCTAGAAAATAAATTCAGACTTTCAGAAAGATATGGCAGAATCTATAATTAACACAAGGCAGACTGCAAGGTTTGGTAATTGTATTTCAGATCATTTAATCTCTTTATTTCTCCTTTTCATTTTTAAAGAATTAGTATCATTTAAAACAATACTCTTTACTAGTTCAAATAAGAATGAATAAGAATAAAATTTTAACTTTGTGTTTGAAATGTTTCTTTTTTTTTGTTCCTTGCTCCCCTCCCCAAAAGCACCTCAATATGGAACTTTAATTGCTTTAAGATTCAAATAGATTTAATCCCGTCACTTAATTCTACCATCTTCTGGACACCCCCAACAAGTGATGGGAAAGCCAAACGTTTTATAAAATGTAACCAGTAAAACACAACAGAAAAAGAACTCCCCCCATCTCCCCACACCTCAGAATTCATATTCAGGCAGTTCAAAGGGGTGAAAAGACTACATATGAACTGAAATTATAATCATACCACATTACTACGTTCTTAGCACACATTGCTATAGAAATAGCAAACTGGTATTCGGTTCATCTTTCCTTCATGAAACATCTCTGGGCTTTTGTTTTAATTTTGTTTCTAAAAATGAATTTCAATGTCGCTCACCTTTTATGGAAACATTTTATTAGAGTAGAAAAAGGGCAGCTAGAAGCCTGATTGAGATACCAATTGTTCAATATGTATGGTTAAGAAGGGATAGGAGCAGTCTTAGATCACAGTCTAACATTTCTATATTATAAATAATCCAAATAAGTTATTTTCATGGGTAAATATGCAATGAAATCATATTACCAAAACTTCACTAATTAGGTAACATATTTTAGAAATATTGCCATGAAAATTAGACCACCATATTAACTTATAGAAAGTATTTTATTTGTTTCATCAATTATCTTTATTATTTTAAAAGCACAAGAACCTTCTACAGTAAATTTCTCTGGAGATGAAAGAGTGCACATTGTACATGCTTATGTAATGCATGTTGGACGTCATAGGATATCTTCAATGATGTTTTATTATCTAAAACAGAAGATCCACAGTTGCATAACTATTAGGTTTTTAAAACCTCAAAGTTTATGATAGACATGCTTTGAAAAAATATTGCTTCTGGTTGTGTGCTCTGTTTTCTTGTTCCAACAATTATTTGTGAAGTCAGACTTAAGCCTATTAAGTGCAGTCCTAACCAGTTGTGTGACTATAACATTAAAGAAACATTTGGAATGATATAACTGCTGATAAAGTTCTAGTCTTGTAACTTAAAGTGAAATTACAGCTCAACCGTATTCTCAATAGAAGTGGTCTCTGCTTGCATTCACAGGCAGCTTAGAAGAATCAGGAAGCACTACACATTTATCTTTTCATCTGGGTTTCTTCATGTAGTTAAATGCAAGGTAAGTAACAGCTGTCCCAGAAAAAGCAGGATTCATAGGACAAGATTAGCACTGTGTTTGAAAGAGCATGTGGCCACCTGTGTTATTGAGGATGTTAGTAAGATGGGAAATAAGCATATTGTGTGAGAGCATATGAAATGGCCATTTTTTTTGGTCAAGAAGAGAGGAGGAGGGGCAATTTTATTTTGTTCAGCCTTCAAGTTTTTAGAACCACAAAGGATCTTGAAAATATCTTAAACTCATAATTTTAACATAAGGCTACTCTGGATTGGTTTCAAGGATGTCAAGTATGTTCAACTCTTTCATCATTCAGCTGGTAGTTTCTGAGAGCCTGTGATGAACCGACTGCTGATGCAGTAACTGAGGATGAAGCTATGAGAAAGTCAAAGTCCCTTATCCTCAGGGATACTCCATCTCAGTGGTAATGTCTGCTAATAAACACAATATGATATCACCAGGAGTCTCTCTTGGGTATTTTCAATGGCCTCATATTCATGTCCACTACTTATCTGTCAGTTTGTCTTAGTGGCATGGCTTTTGAGCTACTCCGACGCTGGAAGCCATGTCACTGGTGTTGCAAATGCCAGCAGGGTCAACTGAAATGAGCAGGCTTCAGTGAAGCTTCCAGAATAAAAACAGACAATGTCAGACTTGGCTCCTCACTTCAGGGGAAGGAGCCACTGAAGACTTCTAAACATTTTCAGATACTGTGATAATTAGGTTTTTTCTGTCAACATAACACCTACAAGATAATATGGGTGGAGTTTAGCCTGTCAGGTCACAACCGGATCATTTCCTCTGGAGGGGCAACAAGCTATGTAGCTTTCTGAGGTTAGCCCCCCTCTGTCTGTCTTCATTGTCCTGCTTACTGGCTACTCTAAGAGTTGCTGGAGCCCTGGGAGGTTTTCACAGATTTTGGATGCATGCAACTTCACACCCCCTGACCTGTGATCTTTCTGCACTCTGCATGTGACTGTGTGAGTCTGAAGAGGTCTAGTACTGATAGTCTAGTACTGGACTTATGGACAGGAGTTGGACTCGGCTGGGATATTTCCTTGATATATTTGCTAGGATATTTCTTAATAGAAAGCCCATTCTAACGCATATGGGTGTCACTGGATTTGTTTCTGTAGTCAAACCCAGCCTAACACAGATACTGAAGGCCTAATGAGCAGAAGAAGAACATTGTCGGAGATAATGGCAGAGGATGAGCCCCAAAGGTCAGAAGATTGCTCAAAATGTGACAGAGGAGGAGCTGCTTTCTTGATGTGGAGCTGACCATGATGATATAAGCTGAGTAAAGCCCGGGGCACAACTGACGGTAAGAAGGAATAACAACAAAAATATGTTGCTGACAGTCCCTTGGACTATTTCAAAAAGCTGATAAAGCACTGAAAGTATTCAATGGTCTGTCAGGAAATTTGAAAGAAAGCTACCTCATCAAATGACTGGACATGATCCATATTTGCATGCATTTCAAGGAAAGGTGATGAAACAGAATGCTTCAATGATAGAACAGTATCACTGATATAATATGCAAGTAAAACGAGGCTGGAGGTCAGCCAACAGTGGTTCCCACAGTGCTGCCCGGGGTTCAGAAGAAGATGTGGAACAAAGACTATCATTAGCAATAAGCAGATAACATCAGATAGATGTTTACGTATGCTTTATGGACTAAACCAAGGCATTTTACTGTGTTAATCTTAACAAACTGATGGATAACCTTCAGAAGAATAGGAATTCTAGAACACTTCATTATGCTCATGGCAAACTTACACAGGGATCAACAGGTGGTTGTGCAAACTGAACTAGGGTACCCTGCATGGTTTAAAATGAGGAAAGGTGTGCGACAAGGTATTATATACTCTCCCCATAATTATCCAATCTGTAGACTTAGAAAATAATCTGAGAACCTGGCTTATATGAAGAAATATATGGCATAGGACTGAAGGCAGGCTTAGGACTTCAAACTGTTGCTGAAAAAGATCAATCACAGCCTTCAGTGTGTATTACAACAAAATGTAAACAAGATTGAAATTCTCACCACTGGACCCACAGGTCACCACATGGTAAGTGGAGAAAATGTTGAAGTTGTAAAGGACTTTATCTTTCAAGGATCCACAACCACTAGTCATGAAAGCAGCAGCCAAGAGATCGAAAGGGAGACACTGCTGCCTTCCCGGCCCCTGCTGTGTTTGGATCTGACTGGTGAGATCATGGCCCTTCAGGAGACTACAAGTGTTTGCACACCAGTCCTGGGGTGATCTGAGTCTCCTGCAGTTCCCAGCATGCAGCAGAGACTGGACTCTGGGCGAGTGGGGGACTGCTGGGCTTATCTGACCAGGTTCAGTGAATGGTTTATGGAGAGCCCGTACTGATAAATGCCTGGACTCTTCTGTAAGCCATATGAAAATCACCCAGGGGCCAATACCAAAGAGACCAGGACCACCTCCAGAGCCTACAGGAAGAGATACCTCATCCACCCAGAAGTGTGCATTGTGCAGTGTTTGGGTCATAAACGCTTCCTAGCAACCATCTGAGGTACAACTCTCAGTGTCTACTTCTTTGGAGACGGAGCTGCAGAGCAAAGAGGAGAGGCAAATGGCACATGATCCAGGCTCTATATGTGATTGCCTTCAACAACAGTGGTCTCCTTTGCCATGAGCCCACAAGAAACTGCATAGGGTCCTTTCTAAAATCTTTTTTTAATTGATAAAAAATACAGATCAAGAAATATATTGCATTAGATAAATCTGCTCCTAAGACTTCATTAGTGTATTGAAAAGCAAAAAGATTTTTTTGAGGACTAAACTGTGTCTGACTCTATGAATGTCTGGATATGTTATAACAGGTGGGGTGAAGAGTGTGATGTGTATTTCAAGTAATCAGAAGGAAGTAATCAAGTAATCAAGTAATTAGAGAAGGAAATTAAAGTTTCCTTCTTAAAGTTGTCTCAAAGTTGCACAGCTACTAGTGGCAAAGCCATGATGGGAACCTGGGCTTTGGACTCAGAATCAATACTTTTTCAATGTCTCCTAATATCACACACACACACACGAGAGAGAGAGAGAGAGATAGAGAGAGAGAGAGAGAGAGAGAGAGAGAGAGAGAGAGAGAGAGAGAGAGAGAGAGAGAGAGAGAGAGAGAGAGAGAGAGAGAAAGATTGATTGTGGTCCACCTGAGGGACCTTTCCCTCAGTCTGGTCCTCAAGACGTCTTTGTTGTTCTTCTGAGGAATAGTGCATGTTGCTAGAATGTCCACTCCATCCACTGATATTTGACCAACTGCCCTTTTATATCAATGGGCACTCATTTAAAAACTCACTGACATCGAGTTGATTCTGACCCACTGTGGCCCCCTCATGCAGGATAGGACTGCCCCTGTAGGTATCTGAGTCTGCAACTCTTTATGGGGTAGTAGGCCTTATCTTACTTCTGTGGAGTAGCTGGTGGTTTTGAACCCTGATTTTGGGATTTGCAGCCTAACACTTAAACACTATATTTTTTTCATTTATTAAAATAATTTTATTGGGGCTTGTGCAACTCTTTTTTTAAAAAATATAGTTTTATTGGGTCTTACAGTTCTTATAGCAACCCATACACCAATGATATCAAGCATATCTGTACATATGTTTGCCATCATTATTTTCTAGATATTTATATTCTATTAGAGCCCTTGGTATCAGCTCTTCTTCTTAACCTCCCTCTCCCCTCCCATCCTCACCTCACACCTTCTTAAACAGATCTCCAAGAAATTCTATTATTTTTTAAAAATAATTTTATTGGTGGTTCTTACAGCTATTATAACATTGAATACATCATCTGCAAACCAAGCACATTTGCACACATGTTGCCACATTCATTTCCAAACATTTTGCACTTGTGTCCTTGGTATAAGCTCCTCCTTTCCCTCCCCTCAGTTTTTAATGAATCATTTTATTGGGTACTCGTACACCTCCCCTCATGATCCATACATACATCAATTGTATGCAGACCTCATTCACACACTTGTTGCCATCATCACTCTCAAAACTTCCTCTCTCCACCTGGGCCCCCATTTCCAGCTCCCCATATTTTAAACCTATTGATTAAAATTTTTGTCCTTTTGGGGAACACTTCAAAGGCTAGGAGTCTATAATCCCCTTGAAAACATTCTGCAAAACTTTGCTAGGACGTCCAGCACTTTAAGCCATGCTGGACACCTAAGAGGTTCTGAAAAAAAAAAGTCATATAGCTTCAGTTTTTTCCCTGTTTTCTTCTTTGTGTTTTTATGCATGATCTGAATTTTTCATAATGTGCATGCAATAATTAAAGAAACACACAGTAGACTTTGTTTCCTTGAAAAACAACATGGGAACTACTTTCTTGGTGACCTGCCATATCTGTCCCTTTGCAATCCCTCTTGTGGGTTGGCAGACTGGGATATGTGCCTATCCCTGTTCAGATACCCTGACTGATCTTCGCTGGTGGCAAGAGAGCTTCCTCCACCCCCACTTTCCTGAGGGGTAGAGGAGTGGCTTGGAACAAAGGTCTGATAGAATGGTCTGGGCGTCACACCACCTCCCACCAGCTCGTCTTCAGCCTCTCTGACTCAGAGGGAGCCTCTCTTCCTCCTCTGATCTCCTGTCTTCTCACCACACTGTATGCACCAGAGTTGTCTTCTATAAAAGGAAGAAGCTGTTAGATAGCTCGGGTGGGAAAGACCTCCCTTCTAGGTTTCCCTTGAGAAAGAATTCATGCTGAAGCCTGATTGTGTTGCAAGTGTGTTTTTATAAAGGACAGAAGAAGTTGCAGACTATATAGTCCCTGAACACAGGCATTCTGGGGCACTGCACACACACACACACACACACACACACACACACACACACACGGTGACCTGAGGCTTAAGGGAGAACCTGGCATAGCCAAACAGAAGGCAAAGTGGAGGAGAATCTGGGAAAAGAGGAGATGGTCTTGAAGTTCCCATCTTCAGGGCCTTCAGCTGAGAGTGATGGTCGACAGTACTTGTTGACCCCATTGGCTGAATTAAACCTCCTTGGCTTGGGGCCTGAATTACCCAGTAGACACCCCAGTCCCTGTTCTTGTACCTAACAAAGGTACATGAAATCTATGACCTCAGGCTTACGAATGCAGAGAAGAGTCAAGTGAACGGGAAACAAGACCCTCTATGGCATTCTGTAACAAAGCTGTATTTCTTTATTTTAAAGAAAAAATAGGGGCTGAGCCCCGGTGGTGCAGTGGTTGTGCGTGGGACTGCGGCCCACTGGGACGGAGGTTCAATTCCAGCAGTGGGGCTGGGCCTCCTACTCCCACCACCGGAGAGCAGTGATGTCCCCCCCCCCCAAAAAAAAAAAGAAAAAAGAAAGAACAAAGAAAAATAACTAACTCATATATGGAAGAAAGGTGGCAATGAGGGGTGTGGTCATTTCCTAGTGATATCTATTTCGTCACTGCCTTCAGAAACCATCTACTGATCACCTTTGCTTATTGTAAGAATCATTTTCTCGGTAAATGTGTGTGGATACACAGGAGATTTTTCGTTTCTAAATGTTACAACTAGAAAATGTTTAAAACACTTGCCTGTCAGTATCATAAATTATCTGAAGTCAGTCACACATTTAAAAAATATTTTCTCTAGCTAGTAATTTGGATAGGGCTTTTCTACGAAATAAGGGACTGATTTGGCAAAGGTTAGAAAATACTGAGTAAGAAACATAGAACCCGAGGTCAGGGTCAGGGTGCCCTTTCAAGACTCTGAGATCCTTATAAGACTGAGAGGTTTCAGCACCAAAATGTTTCACAGTGAAAAACTTAAGGCTCTTTCCTTCACGTCTTTGTAACTCCCACCAAACACTCAGAAGGAGCCATTCAAAAGGGGTGTGTGAAAAAACAATGAAGGTGGTTGGTTGAAGTAGAAAGAATTTGATAACTAGCAAGAAAGTGTGTACAAGATTCCCATCTCAAGTGGAGCGGGAGATTCAGGCACCAGACTGCAGTCAGCACCAACCTCTGAGTTAGAGTACAGGGCTCTGCTCAGACCATGAGGCAGTGCAGAGCAGCCGCTGGGACTGTGACGCAGCGGGTAGGCTTCCTGGCCCATGGAACGGACCTGGGCGTAAAGGCCGGCTTGGCTCAAAGGCTAAGGACAAAGGAGGATATGGCAGTTGGGAGAACAGTTAGCTTTGGCTACTTACCCAAAGTTGGGAAATTGATGTCTACCCAGAGGTGGTTTGGAAGAGAGATTTGATGAGATACTTCTAAAATATCAATTAGTCTTCTCCTCGGATGAACATGAGGTCACCGTGAGCTGCCATCAGTTCGGTAGCCCATTGGTTAAGAGCGATGGCCTTTTATCATTAGAAAAGGACGATGCTGCCAGAAGCTCAGATGCTAAGATCCGGGAAAGAACAATGGGAAAAGAGCTTGTCCCTTTATTACATTGAGGTGTAATAAAGACAGGCTGGGGGAAATTATAAAACATACTCCCCATGAAAATATCACTAATGTGTGTCCATTTAAATTAGCCTGTGCTTGAATCGATAACATCATATATACAGATAGTCTTGGAGTAGTCCGTTTGAAACCTAGAAGGACCTGAAATGCCTCTTGTTCCTGCACACAACTCAGGTGAAGCGTTATCCACGTTCGTGGGACCAACAAGTGGTAAAAGAGAATCAACACCAGTTTTCCAGTATCCAAATTCAGAATTCCGGCTTCCACTCTGTAGCCTTCCCATGAGTCAAGTAATTTTAGTGCGGTCAGTGTCTTCTGGGTGGTAAGTCAAACATTTTGTTTTTTTAAAAAACATACAACTTTAAAACTAAGTGAAGCTGGCAATTTAAGTAAGGGGCATATTATTATAACCCACATGCCTATCTAAAGTATTTTGACCATCTCGAGATTCAATTTGAAGAGGTCAATATTTTAAGTGAATGAATCATCCAGATATTAATTTAATGAATGCTATAGTCCCAGAGCATACTCTTTTATGGAATTTATTTTAGCAGCCTAATTTTAAACAGCTGGACCTCCTTTGTTAAATTGGAGTCTATTCCACCACTTGAAAAGAATAATGTGTGTATTTTCCACACACAAGTTAAACTTTCCGGAAAGTTTGAGCACAATGTCCTACTTGAACATACAGGATAGTAGCTGCTTGAAGACCCCGCTGATCAGCCTGGCCTTGGCCCTCTACCTACCTCTCTCCAGTTCTCAGAGGTAAATGTTGATGAGCACTGATTGAAGGTTGAAAGATTGGCTGCCTCTTAGAATCCCGTTGTTTTTGAGGTTCCCTTTTGTTTATTGTTCCATCCCTATCATTGCATAACCATAATGGATGTTGTTAAATGTGATCAGTAACCTGGAGCAGGCTGCTCACTACGCCGATCACGATCTACTAGTCGATGGGAAATGTAGTGTGGGTAGATCACATGGCGTTAGAAAAAATAGACATAAACCTCTCATCAGTCCCATCACTTAAATGATATGCAGTGCAGCCAACCAGATGCAATCTTAGGTGTCAAACGTATGCACGAACCACTGCGTGAAGCGCAGCCAAACTGACATGCTATGTTATCGTCAATTTTTAGACTTTTTTTTCTCTTAAATGTAAGAAAGAGTATTAAAATGAGTGGGGGACCTGGACCAAGTAAGAAAACAAAAATATATTACTTTCATATGGAATGGGAGATTTTGAAACTACAAGCTGACATTCAGCTTAAGTCCAGAGCTCATGGACAGTTCAAGAACTTAAGAGAGAGAATGTACTACCACCTTGACTGCATTATTTGACTCTACTTATTTATGTGAATCAGTCTTCTCCCACATAAATATCATGAAGTTCAAGTAATAAGTCCAAGTAACATTCCACCAAGACTGGCGATCATTTGGAATTGTGCTTGAGGCTGCCGGTCAGCAGCTACTGTCCCCAGACTATGTATCCCTGGGTCATTCCATTCAGGCCAAATCATCAGAGTAGACTCAGGTAATGATGAAAAATGTGCATAGTCAATTGTGTTGTACTGTACAATATGGAGGCATGTGGTTATGCAAGGTAAAAAAATACATTGTACATATAAAGAATTTGCAATGCATTTATGAATAAATGTAATAATAAAGATGTATTTTGCATTTTTGTAGTTTGCATATCATTTTGACTTGATCATGTTATAAGTAGCTCACATGCTGAAAAGTGTGAGCCCCCCTGACCTAGAGGTACCACTTTTGCAGGGCCGTGCCATCTGGAAGTTTCCAAAATCAACAGTTTGCTAGGAACTGAGGACTACAGGGAGACTTATTCATTGCTTTGAGTTTGAAATATGAGGAGGGGATTTTGAAATCTGCAGAGTATCAAAAGATTGAAGCAACTCTTTGACAGTTTCTGGTAGTTTATTTCACATACCACTATTTCCTGTATAGAGACGATTGCTCTTTACCAGACATAAGAAACAGGACATCGCCCACCGTGACTCCCCAATTTGCTCTTATGGGACTGCATCAGGCAAGTGAAGCAACAGGATGGTTGTGGGAAGCTGCTGAGGCTGTGGTTAAACAGTGAACACCGATTGCTTTGGAAATGTCATACAATGAGACATTGACCATGTCCATCCCTTGCAGCTCAGTCAGGTAGGTTGCAAATTGAAAACAGGAGAGTTCTCAGATTTGATTGAGCCTTGCCCTATTTTATATAATGAACTCTTTCTATGGTTTTGGGGATTAGGTTTCAGTTGATACATTCTATGCAGGTGACATTTATATTTTTCTGCAGAAAGAGGGACCAGTGGAATGTTATATTTTTGTTGTCCACTGCTGTCCTGTCATCTCCAATGTATGACTACTTTATATATAATCGTTGCTCAATTAAATGTCCTCTTCATTATCACTGGTGTATTTTATGTCACCGGTGGAGCTAGAATGTTATGCCACCCAACCTGTCTTTGTGTTGCTATAACAGACACAGTGCTAGTGGCTTTTAATATTGTTGGCTGCTTTTGAATTTGTTCTGACTCACCATGATCCCATGTGAAACAGAACGAAGCAATGATCATTCTTGCATCATCTTCAGAATAACTTATGTTTGAGCCCATTGTAGCAACTATGTTAACCCATTTTGTTGTGAGCCTTTCACTTTTTGGTTGCCTCTTCTGACCTCTTCTGACATTTTGTCCAAAGTGCATGAGACCAAATCTCACCAACTTTGCCTCTAGAGAGAATTATGACTGTATTTTTTCAAGACAGATTTTTATATCCTTTTGGTGGTCCTTGATACTTTCCATATTCTTCTACAGCACCATAATGAAAACACATTGATTCTTCTTTGTTCCTCTTTATTCAATATCCAATTTTCACATATGGTTGAGGTGGTTAAAGGTTCCATGTTTTGGCTCAGGCACACCTTAATTCTCAAACAATTTCTTTGATTTTAACACCTTAAAGAGGTCAAAGTGAGTGTTTGAAGAAAGTTTGAAATGTGCTCTTGAACAGCTGAGGAAATGCTAAAGAAAACAGATAAAATGAAGATATACAATTTCTGAAAAGAAATTTTCAGAGCGATGCTCAAGAAAACAAAATGATATAGTAAAATGTGCAAAGATCTAGCATTGAGAAGCTTAAATAGTGCATGCTCAGTATACACACCAAACTGAAATAATTAAAGAAAATATTAGAGCCTCAAGTTGTAATATTGGATGATTCCATGTTCACAATTTTGAAAAATATAGAAAACATCAAAAGAAAATGGAAGGTATATACAAAGAAATTTGACCAACAAGAATCAGTGAACATACCAGTTTTCAAGTGGTAGCATATGATCAAGGACCAATGTACATCAGAGGCATTAGTGAAAAACAGGACTCCAGGAATTGACAGAGTTTCAATTGAAATCTTTCACTAAGCTGATTAAGCTCTAGAAGCACACACTGGCCTATGGCTAGAAATGTGGAAAACAGATAGGTGGCCAGTTTATTAGCTCATTCCAAAGATAGGTAACTCAACAGAATGCATAAATTATATCACATAAAATAAAATTTTGCTGAAGATAATTTAAAAGAGTTGCAGAAAAATATTGACAGGAAGCTGCCAGAAATTAAAGCTCGATTTACCAGAGGGATATTATTTCTGATGTGAGATGAATGTTTGGTGAAAGTAGAGACCTCTAGAAAGATATTTAAATACTTTTTTACAATGTTTTACAATATTTTCAATATATTTTAGGGACTATACACAGGCATTTAATTATGTGGATCTCTATGATAACATTAAGCTTAATGGGAATTCCAGAACACTTCATCATGTTTATGTGGAACTTGTATGTAGATAGCATCAGAGGAAGGTTTATTTACAATCTGTGGTATTCAGATGACGCAATCTTCTTTGTGAAAAGAGAAGAGTACTTGTTGATGAGGAATGCAACTTAGTGTAAACAACTAACTGGACCAATAGGCAACATCATGACAAATGGACTAAAGATTATAGTTTTCAAGTATGTCAATTTCCATGGATCCACAACCAATGCTCATGAAAACATTGTCGTCAATAAAAATAAAAAAATATTGCATTGAGCAAATATGCTGCACAAGATATCCATAGGGTGTGCTGAAGAACAAGAATATCAATGTGAGGACTAAGGTACACCTGATTCAAGCTTTGGCTTTTTCAATCAACTCATATGCATGTAAAAGTTGATCATTGAATGTGGAGGACCACAGAAGAATGGATGCATTTGAATTATGATAATAGAAAGTTTACTGAATGTTTTCAGGACTGCCAGAAGAATAAGCAAATCTGTTCAGCAAAAATGATCCCTAGATATGGAGATGGAGAGATTTAATTTAACCTTCTTGGGACCTGTTCCCTGGAGAGACCAGTTATTGGCAAAAGAGGCATATCCATAAAATTAAAAGGGCCCTGTCTGGGTGCTGGGGCACCTGTGTTCAGTATTTTTCTAACATTAATGGCATAGGTGACTTCTGAAAGTCAGTTTCATTAGAAAGAAAGATTAAGGAAGAACTTCAGAATTAGTACCTCTGGGAGAAAAAGAAGTAGGATTAGGGAAGAAGGACATGTTGGCTAGCGATGTGGTCTCAAGTTAAAAACTAAAAAACAGATTCTAGTAGATCCCATGGAGAGTTTTAGAGCTGAAACATTTCTGCAGAATATACCCAAATCAAGATAAGAGAAGACCAGATCTTCTTGCCACACATCAACCAATTGATTTATGGGTTGCTGCCATAAGAAGAGGGAATCAGAATAGGTAGAAGACATCTCCCGAGCTAGAGAAAATCTGTGGGGAAGCACTAAAAAGAAATGCTGACAACACTTCCAGAAATTGGAGAAATAAGGGTTTTGATCTGGGGGATAATCTGCGTTCATCATAGTTTGCCCTGGAATTGTTTAGCTACTCTTGATTCATATACATTCTTAGAGATCCTTTTTCAGTATTCTGGTTAATGTCTTTACCATTGCAGCTGATCTCAAAACCACAACAAAGATTCACTTTCCTCTCCTCTATGCCTAGATCTCGACTGCTCTCACTCTTGACTTTGTCTTGACTGGTTACATTGGTGGAGTAACACAGACCCTTATTTCTGAGAGGTCTAAAGCCCAGTTTACCATGCTCTTTTCAGGCCCTTATTGGGACACTTAGCACCAGACTTTACAGAGGAATAATAGATTGTGTTAGATCAGTTGCATGACCGACACCGTATTACTTGAACCCATTGTTTAGCCCCAGTCCGATCTCCTCTGGATGACTATGGAAATGGTGTGTGTACTTCAGCTCACCTCCTCTGAATACACAGAAGAAAAGAATAATTCAACGACACACAATCTAGGCTGGTCGACACAAGGCAGAGGTCAGATATACCTGTAGCTCCATTATTCTTTATCCTATTTTGACCCATGACACACTACTTCTTTGCTGACTTTTATAGTTAATTGCAATGCTACACAGAACTTATGATGATGGGGCTTTTTAGGGAAGCTATCAGGTAACAAAACATTTAGAATACCGTTCTTATGGTTTACAATATTTCATTTCAATCATACTGGCAGGCAAGTCTCTCTTACGCTGCTAGCCTTTCATTCACTAGGTCACTGGATCTCTGCTTTGTTCCTGGAGCCCAGAAGCCTCCTGGCCTCAGTGATGCTCCTGTGTTTTCCTCATAGTTTCAGCTAGACTCTATTTCTCTGTATCATGATGTCCATGCTGTGACTACTGGTACCTCTGCTACTTCTGCTACTTCAGAACGAAATCTTGCATGCATTCTGCTGGTGGCTCTTTTTTCCTGATGATCATGGAATTCACTCTCTTTCTATTTCTAAGATTGATCACTTATAGACCCAACAGACTGGAAAAAGTATGCAAACTCCTGCTAAGTAGGTGCTCAGCTCTCTTTGCATGGTTGCAAGCCTGATGTCACAGTGGGTTGTGCATTGACTTGCTAACCACAGGGCCAACAGTTTGAAACCGCAAGCTGTTCCAGGATAGAAAAACAAGGCTCTCTATATCCATTAAAAGCTAGTGTCTGAGAACCTGTCCTCTATGGTCACTATGAGTTGAAGTTTATCCTTTTATTGAGTGGGGCTTGCAAATACATGGAGGGAATAGCCACACCAAATAATTTCATTTTGCCACAATGACTGCTAGGGTCCATTAGGCAACTAGGACTGTGATGCTTCTCCTCTTGATCCTTTGGAACCAGGATGTAAAGTAGCCAGATATAAGTTCTAGCTACTTTGATGATTATTTTTATAATAATATTATTATTCTATTATTATTTATATGCTGGCAACTTAGAACATATGGACAGGCCAATATTGGGAGAGCTGAGAAAAGTTTTATATTTGTGACACATATTCTTTAAAAAATATAGTTTAGGAGTTGGATAATGTCGCAGCTCACTAAAAACAATAAGATAAAAAAATAAGGCCAAATGCTAAAGACATTGCTCCTTTTATCCCATTAGGTACATATTTAAGTATGCACTTAGATACTTAAAATACTTAAGGTATATAAATGAAGAGTCCTTACTAAGATTTTGAGTTTTTCTATTTCTGCACTGAAACAGTTACCATCCCATTATGCAGCTTAACTTTCAATGTAAACTTGATTAATTTGAAAACACAATTTCTTTGGCTATCAGTGGCTATCACTTACAAAGTAAAAGACCAAAGTCAAATATTCAGTGTATTCCTTCCAAATCACAGCTTATATAAGTGGACGTCAAGCTCTTTGTGAAAAAGTTCCAATGTCTCTTAGTTCCATTTTCCCACTTACCTTTAAAGTCTTCTCATTTACTTCTAGGATTCATTTCAGAACTCATTTTTTTTTTACCTTAAGTGATAACATAACTATTATTTTGAAGTTCAAAATGCCTTAAGTTGCAAATAAATACTTATCCTGGTGCCTGTGTTGTTCAGTATGGATGGGAAAACCAGAGAACTCATGAGGACACTTAATTTAGTACAAGCTTTTAAGTGCTCAATTCAGCATGTACCTAAAGTATAAGAGACCCAAATTTTAAACATTTGTTGAGTAAAACAAATCAATTCTGTTTTCACAGAGTCAATTTGATCTTGCTAATCAAGTAATTAAACTACAAATACCATTATTTTATCAAGCCCTGTTACCTAACAAAGGTCAACTGATTTGCCTAGAAAAATCCAGCAGTTTTTTTATAGTTCTTAAGCGCTATGTGTCTTACAGACAAATAACACGAAGGCAGTTATTTTTATTGTCCTTTTGATAAGAATTCCTTTGAAGTCTGAGGTATAGATTTTACTTTGAAGTTTACATTAGTTGAACCATCAGTTACAAAGAGTAAAAAGGATTAGGTATATAAAAAATATATGTCCACATATATCAAGCATATATGCTATTTATGTAGAAACCCTTTGGGTTTAGTGGGTTATGAGCTGGACTGCTAACACAGGGTCAGCAGTTTAAAACCACCAGTTGCTCTGAGGGAGAAAAAAAAAAGACTTTCTACTTCTGTAAAAGGTTTATTGTCATTGAAACTCACAGCAATGGTTCTACCTTGTCTTCTAAGGTCTCTTGGGAGTAGGAATTCATGGCAGTGAGTGTATTGGAGCATACGTATGTGTGTATACAAGTATCTATGAAAGGTACATATTCATCCTCATATATAGGTGAATAGGTGATTTATGTATGACTGTAATTTGGCAATGTTTTTCTTTGTTACATATGGCAGTCAAGAGAGTTTGGTTTGAGATTATTGTTCAGAACCTTATCATCTATTAGCTATGTCACATTGGATAATATTTGCCTTCATGTAATGACTCCAGGTATCGAGTAAGAAGTGCTTTATGAAATGAGAGTTTTGAAGGTGGATCTTCTTGTCATGCTTCTTTTTTTGAGCCTGATGAGAACTATAAATGGCAGCAAAATCATGAATTCATATTTGCACTAAGTTTTGCATAAAGATTGAATGTACATCGCTGAAGGACACTCACAGGATAAAAGATGAGGCTCTTTCGTTGTTGTTGTTGGTACGTGCCATTAAGTTGCCTCCGTCTAAGAGGCACCCTATGTACTAGAGTACAAAACACTGTCCAGTTTGTCACTGTCCTCACAGTTTTCCCATGTTTGAGCCCAAAGGTGCATCTACTGTGCCAATCTATGTCAGCGAGGACCATCTCTTTTGCTGTCCCTCTACTTGTCCAAGCTTGATGTTCTTGTCCTGTCACTGATCTCTCCAGACCACCTTTCCAAAATATATAAGATAAAGTCTCGCCACGTTTGCCTTCAGGGGCATTCTGTCTGTACGTGTTCCAAGCCCAATGTGTTTGTTCTTTTGGCAATCTGTGTTCCCTTTAATATTACCTTCCAGGACTATAATTCAAATACATCCATTCTTCTTCAATATTCTTTATCCAGTGTCCAACTTCCATTTTCTAAGAGAAACAACCACAACACAAAACAAAACATGGCTTGGGTCAGGGTCACCTCAGACCTCAAAGTAACATTCCTGCTTTCCAACTTTTTAAAGAGATTTTCTGTAGCAGAATTACACAAGGCAATGTCCTCTCTGAACTCTTGGCTGCTGCTCCCATGAGCATAGGTTATGGATCCAAACAAGACAAAACACTTGACAACTTCATTTTTTGTAATATAACTGAGCAGTCCAGCTTGGTGGACCATGGTTTTCTTCACACTCTGTTGCAACTCACACTGAGGGCTATCATCTTTGATCTTAAGTGCTTCCTGTGATCAGTAAGTGCTTCATGTCCTCTCTCTACTTTCAGCACGCTAGGTTATGTCGTCTGCATACTGAAGGTTATTCATAAGTATCTCTCCAACCCTGATGCCTTTTTCTTCTTCATATAAGCAAGCTTCTCTAATTATTTGCCCAGCATACACATTAAATTAGTATGATGAGAGAGCACAACTCTGAACCATATCTTTCTTGATTTGAAACCATACAATACTCGATTGTTTTATTTGCACCAGTGCTTTTTGAACCATGAAAAAGTTCCTTATGAGCACAACAAAGTGTTCTGGAGTTTCCATTCTTCTCAAGGTTGTCTATAATTTGTTGTAGTCCACACAGTGAGATGCCTTTGCATAGTGAATTAAACACAGGAACACACCTTTATTATATTTTCTGCTTTGAACAAGCTGAGATCCAAGTGATATTAGCAAAGATGTCCATGGTTCCATGTATCTTTCTGAATACGTGAACTTCTGGTATCTTTCTGTCAATGTCCCACTACAACTGTTTTGACTGATTTCCTGCAAACTGTTCTTGAGATGATATTTAAATTTGGTGGCATTGACTCAGGTCAAATTTTAGTTCTTGATAACTTTTTTGAACTTGTTTCAGCTTCAACCTGCATTTACATATGAGTAATTGGTGGTGTGTTCCTCAGAGTGCTCACCGTGGTCATGTTTTATCTGCTTATACTGAGTTTCTCATCATCTCTTCCCTCAAATGTAGCTATATTTGATTTCTGAGGATTTCATCTGGAAAAGTTCATGTGTATAGTAAAAGTTTGTGCTGTTACCAAAGATATTTTCTATGAAAAAAATCTTTCATCTTACGAAACTATGTGATATAACGCTTCTTTTCTACTATCAAAACCAGATTTTCCAAATGCAGTTCCTACATTTTATTTTCAACATTTGCATACTAATCACTAGTAATTATGAAGGCATTTGAATTGCATGCTTGATCAATGTAAATCTAAAGACATTTGTAGAACTCCTTGATTTGTTCTTCAGTAGCTTTAGTGGTTGGTGCATGCATTTGAGTGATAGTTATGTTGACTGGATTTTCTTGTATGGGGATGAATGTACTTCTAGCATTTTACTGTACATTTGCTGAATGTTCAGTAAAATTCAGACAGCATTTTACTTCCAGATAGAGCTCAAATCTTCCTTTATGGTTATGAATGGCATGCTATTCCCCTTGATTGTCATCTTCTGCTTAGTAAACCATAGGATTCTCTTATTCAAAATGGCTAATATGAGAGCAATTCAGTTCACTAATGCCTAAGATACTTATTTGTATGCCTTCTATTGCATTTTTAAAAACTTCCAATTTTTCTAGATTCATACTTTGTGCACTGCACATTCTAATTATTAGTAGATGTTTATAGCTGTTTCTTTTCATTTTGATGTGTGTCCATCTCCACATGAGGTTACGGGAAGCTTACCTCCTCAATTCAAGTTATTTTGGCCAACTCGCCTTTCAAAGTGCAGATCTTTATCAGTCCGACTTTGTCCGCCGTCCAGCCTGAGGGGTCCGTCCATCTTCTGAGATGATCTGCTTCTATGTGTTAGGATTTTAGTATCTGACAATAGTTCCGCGGTCTCCAGGAGGTCTCCATGGTTTTCAGCTGCTAGTACAGAACAAACTTTCAACTTTACGTTTGTATATGGTGGAACCCCCCCCCCCAACTCACTTTGTAATAATTAAACATATTGTTATTATCTAAGCCAATGCATCTCTTTCCTAATAGCTCTGCCATTTATACTTCAGGTTTTCATCTTCCTGCTACCAAATCTTTGGGTTATTTTTCTATGAAACAATCGTGTAGCAGAAGGATAGCACACAGAGTGCCTATTTTCAACCATATGTAATTTTGACATTTCTCTGGACCATCCAAAGAAAGCAGCATTGGCCCACATTTACCAAGAAGCCAGAAAACCCAAGTTCATTGCAGTACACAAAAGCAGATTTGGGTATTTGGGGTGATCACAAGCTTGTGAGAATCCAGTAGTGTCATATGGTTGTTCAAAATGTCTGAAAAAACTTACTTCCTTTTAAAAAGTAATGTCCAATCCTTACGTTTCCAGGGCATGGTAGACATCAGTCCATGTGTAGAGGCACCTGCATGTGCTGGTAACCATTATGTTAAAGCAGTGCCATAGGACTGGAAAAATTCACAGGAAATGAATAGGAGGAAGAACTTTCTAGGAACTCTGCCTAATGTGAGGCATGACCACAGTGTATAGAAAAGAAGTTTCGATAGAAGTTTTCAATAGAAAAGAAGTTTCATGCTCCTTGGTTCTCTAGTGGTTAGGACTAGGGGCTCTCACAGTAAAGGAGTTTAGGATTGTTTTCACACATAACCTCGAACATGACCGAGAATGCAGGGCCAACTTCGTCTGGATAACTCTCAAGATCAGAACTGTGTCAGTGGCTGACTTCAGCTCAATGTGAGGGAGGGTTTTCAAACAATATGCCATTGGTAGGTGCTCTTCAGCTATCTCTGACACAAAGCAACCTGATGGACAAACCCTGTCTGGTCCCGTATCTTCTTCACAATCAGGATGACGTTTGAGCCCATTGTTGTGGCCATTGTGTCAATCCATACTGTTGAGGGCCTTCTCTTTTTTGGCTGACCCTCTTCAGACCAAGCAGGAAGTCCTATCAGGACCAGTCTCTCCTGATAACATAGCTAAAGTACACGAGGTATCATTTCCCCCCTCTCTTTTCTAAGGGCCATTCTGGTTATACTTCTTCTAAGACAGTACTTTTTTTTTCTTGCCAGTCCATGGTACTGTCAGTACACTTTGTCAACACTACAATGCAAATACATCAATATGTCTCGTTTTTTTTTTTCATTATGAATGTGCATATGAGGCAATTCAAAATACCATATACTGTAGGTATTTGAGAAGGACTTCATTGCAGCCATGGTGATGAACAAATATAAGAGATGAAGCAGTTCCTTCCTGCATTACCAAATTGCCAGCATGACTGTGGCAGGGATTTGACGGGGGAGTGAGCAGAACCATGGTTGGTGCAGGTGAGGCCGAGATCCTATGGATTAATTTGGTCGCTGATATTCTATTTAAGACAAGGAAACCAGCTTTCACAAGTCAATTCTAACTCCTGGAGACCTCGTGTGTGTCAGAGTGGAAATATGCTCCATAAGATTTTGATGGATGATTTTCAGAGTAAGTTGCAAGTCTTTTTTAGAGGTCCCTTTAGGTAAAGTTCAATAATTGACCTCTTCAGTTTGTAGTTAAGGACATTAGCAGTAATCATTTTTACCCCTTAGCAACTTGATATTTTGGGGGAGAAGAGGATAACTTGAGGGTAATGGTTATTAGAAAAAGAGAATATATTGTTTTTTCCAAGTCTGGCTAGGAGGAGGCCATATTGGAAGTTCCATAACACCTTCAAGGAAGCTTCCTATTTAGTTGCTGGTTTGACATCACAACTCTGAGAGTTAAGGGAGAAAATGAGGACTAGGGGGCTATCACTCATTGTGATGACTGACGATATTTTACTTTGTAAGATATTTGCCTCCAGAATGAAAGGAGTATTTGTGAATATACATGGGAAGATATTGAGACTGTCTTGAAAATATTAGTGATCATGTTACATACACAATAAGCATTTATTTAGTATTTGTATTCACTCTAAGGGAGACACTAATAACTCCATCTCCATTTCACCGATGAGAAAATAAGCTTAGACAGTGAAAGTCTCTTATTTAAGATAATAAGCAAGTAATTAGTGGACACGGGATTCGAATGGAACTCTTTGAGCTCACTGACTATGTGTGTATATACAATAATTATACTTCACCAGTACTTCAAATACATTGCAAATACATTGCAAATATATTTATTTGAAATACATTTATTCACAGAAGAAGTCAGATTTATTTACTGTTGCTTAGGTTTATAGACCATGTGGAACATGACAAAAATAGTTTTCCATATGAGATTTTGTATAACGTTTATAAAATAAATATCCATTAAGAACTATTATAGACTAGACACTAGAGTTAGGGACATATCAATGAGAAAATGGACCCAGAAATTAATGGCTTTCTTACATTATAGTGAGAAAGAACAGTTAAAAAAATAAATTTCATAGTAGAGTAGACAGTAATAAATAGTAAAATATAAAATTAAATAAAGCAGAAATGGGTATTGGGAATTCCGAGGGAGCTGTCTTTGCTAAGGGCTCTTGAGGTATCCTACTGAAAAGGTGATATTTTAGAGGTGGAAGTAGCCCTTTGAAGGGATGAGCTTGAATTGTCTCTCAAGTCAATGTGAAAATGTCTGGGTCTCTTGGAAACCCTTGAGAGCAGTACAACTTGCTACATTAGTCCACAGTGCATGTATGAGTGGGCCACAAAAAAATGAAGTAGCTAAAATTTTGAAAATAAAAATGAATTTACTCATCCAGTTCACAAAATTGAGGTCCCTCCAGGGTCCTCAAACTTTTTAAACAGGGGGTCAGTTCACTGTTCCTCAGACTGTTAGAGGGCCATATTATAGTTATATAGTTAAAAAAACAAACTATGAACAAATGCATTGCTAAGCACGAAGGCAGCAGCCACAAAAACACTGGCAGGCAAGATAAGTGTCCTCAGCGGGCTGCATGTGGCCCACAGGCCGTAGTTTGCAGACCCCTGATGAGAGGACAGTGATCTCTCTGGCTATGGGGACAGGTGGAGGTTCAAAACCTACTCTGATGGTCTCTCTAGAACAAGGGATATCAGCCTTCCTGCTGCCGTGACCCTTTCATACATTTCCTCATGTTGTGGTGAATCCCCCAAGCATAAAATTTTTTATTGCTACTTCATAACTATAATTATGCTACTGTTATGACTCGGTCAACCCCTGTGAAAGGGTTGTTCGACCCTTAATGGGGTTGTGACGCACAGGTTGAGAACCACTGCTGGGGACCTCTTGAATCAAGAGTTTGCAATCTACTGAAATTTGTTGTGAGCTTTACCGAAAAGGAAGCTCTGACAGGATGCCCAGAGGTTTACTGCTATCTTCATTAGTCATGCTTGTTGTTGGGTCAGATCTTGAGGGAACTGGTGAAAAACCCTTATAATACTGACAACTTCTATCCTTATTGGTATATATGAAACTTTTATATTTTCATTTTTTAATTGTTGAAGAAAAGACATAAAAACCATATAGTGACCCTTGATTATATTTTTCTCTTTACAATTAGAATATGAGCCTGGATGATAAAGTTGAATAGGGTTTTTATAAAAGCCATTGAACTGCAAATACTATTGGTTAGCTTATGAACCTCTTGATGGAGGAGAATTATAACGTATTCTTATTGATATCCAGTCCAGCACCTATAAATAATGTGCATCTTATAGATATGAGATAAAGTATGTTACAAATTGAATAAATGGAAGTCTCCAGTATGGATGTTATAAGATATAGTGACAGGCAAACTAAAAAACCTTGATCCAAACCAAACCCTCCCCAAACAAAATGAGCCTTTCAGCCAGAGCAAGTGTGAGACACAGCAGATACAACTTTTATTTTTAGAAAAGCAAGGAAGTATAGTGTGGGAGGAGATTTTCTTTGATATCATTTAAGATTAAAATAAAATTAACCATTAACAAAACAAATTTTGCTTCTATTTTTTACTCTCAGCATCCATATTTAGCTAAGAAAAAATTTATAGAATATGCAAGATGATTCAAAGTACTATGTGTAGGGGGGAAATTAACACCTCCAAGAACAAACCACAAAACAACCTAGGCTTTTTAGACAACAGCTATTCTGGTAAGCCATTTGTTACAATAATTTGCAGTGTTTTTCCTTCTGTGTAAATACTGATAAATGTTGGTATGTGTGGTTGGGGAGAGGTGGGGTAGGCAGAACAAACACTTGATTACATTTTCTTTTTAAAATTAAAATATGAAACTGGATAATAAAGTTGAATGGTCATGAATTGCCATGTTGTCTGTCATGATTCTTTTGAAACATTCCATAATTTGTTTTTCAATGCCCCAAGTGAGAAGTTATGTCTAGCATTCTTCAGAGAATAATGTGACTTGCATCGAGGTGACATCAAAATTGCTAGACAGTAGTCCTTTATGTCCCATTTGTATTTCATGTAACACCTGGCAATAATCGGTTTATGTCTGCATTGAAGTTATTCACCCTTTGGGAAAAACTGGCTTTTCTTAAAATGTTATATTTCATGTTGCCTTTGAAAATGGAGTGAAACTTTAACATTACTATTGATAAAATTATAAAATTGGTCTGTGACATATTATCCTTTACATTTGTCTGAAGCCTCTCTCACTTGCTCTGACCTCATCCTAGATGCCTTTTCTGTGTACGATGGAGTTCACGCATTAGGGTTAAAGTAGGAATTCAGGAAGTGAAAATGATTTTATTTGATTCACTGAAAAATAAAATTTGAGATGAAAAATTTTCAAAAGAGAGAGAGAGAGAAGTCCATAGATAATCTGATCTTCTGGCCCCTCTACTCTTTAGAAGAGAAATTAATCCATCAGAGAAACAAGCCACTTTCATAATTCAAGCATTAAGAAATGCAAGTCAGGAATTAATCAAGACCGAATGAAACCCACTGCCCTCCTGTTGAATTAATTGAGTCAGCCACATTGTTCTCCAGAAAGGCTGGAAGATTTGAGCAACTCAATCCTTGACAACAAGCAATTAACCTCAAGCACCGTTATGGTCCAAGAATCAGTTTTTGACAACTATATTGGAAGTGCAGGAATAGCAGACTGCTCCTAAACTTGAATTCTCTTGAATTCTCAGCAAGCCACCAGCAGTTGAAAATTGTGGACAATAGTCAAAGCTGCCTCCAGCATCATAGAAGGGTGATTTGCAAGAAAGCAAGTAGAGGCTACTATAATCTCAGGTCTGTCAAATCCCGAGTTTTCTTGAATTTCTACTAGATTCTTCAGAAAATCGATAGTGAAATGTGCTTCCTTTTCCTTTTTTACAAAATTTTGCACCAGTTCTTTTTATGTAAGAGGGAAAGTAAAAATACAGTGTAGTAAAATCCTAGAAATCTTTAATCAACACTGTCAAAATGTGAAATTATCATCTTTTTTTTTTTTTTTTTTTTTTGGGGGGGGGGTCATTACTGTCCTCTGGCGGTCATTGGCGTTACCCAGCGCTGCTCCTGAGAGCTGCTGCTGGATTTGAACCGCCAAGCCGGCGGGCCACAGTCCTGCACTCAACCACGTATGCCACCGGGGCTCAGCCCTTGAAATTATCATCTCTTAACATCCTTCTGGGTTTATATCCTTCTGAAGGCATATTGAGGGACTTAAATGGTCGCCAAGTTTGGAGAAGAAAAACAAGCCTGCAGTGGGCTACCAGGACTGTAGCATGAATGGGTGGGTGGGAGGGTACCCTGTAAAAATTTCACAGAGCTGCTCTTGCTACTCCTGAAAGAATGAACAGGTGCATTGTTGTTGTAATGGAAAGATTACTCAACGCAAAATTTAGTCACCCTTTTCTCATCAATGCAGCTTTCCATGAAAAAAACAAAAACTCATCTTCCAAGGCATAGTGGTTGTGCACGGGACTGCGACCCACTGGGATGAAGGTTCAATTCCAGCAGCGGTTCCACAGGAGCAAAGGCTGGGCCTCTTAGTCCCACCACCAGAGGGCAGTGATGACAAAAAACAAACAAACAAAAAGAACCAAACAACCCCCACCCCCATCTTCCTAGTATCCCACTGTGATTAACTATGACTTTTTGTAAGGCTGTCAAAATTACTCCTTTGCTGTTAGGTGCAATCGAATCCGTGCTGATTTATGATGACCCTATGCGCAGCAGAAGGATGCACTGTCCAGTGCCTATCATCTTCCCAAACGCTTTGATGTTTGAGCCCATCATTATACCTATTGGGCCAACCCATCTCATTAAGGATCTCTCTCTCTCTCTCTCTCTCTCTCTCTCTCTCTCTCTCTCTCTCTCTCTCTCCTCTCTCTCTCTCCTCTCTCTCTCTTTGTGGTCCTGCTACTTCATCAAACATCATGTACTTTCCAGGGTTGGATTTCTCCTTTGGAATCCCCCTGAACAGTAGCTGTGACCTCCTGAGCTTACCTCCCTGCCTCGAAATTAATTGTCCCACAAGATCAGCTTGGAAGTCACTGCTAAAATGGGACCTTTTCTTTTCTTTTGGAAGACAGCCTTAGGAAACCAAACAAGTGAATTACGGAAACGACTTCTGTATATCCATTTGTTGATTAAACTGCGGCAGATCATCTGCCATTTGGAACAGAAGAGACTGCCGATAGTGGAAGGCAATAGTGTAGATTGAAATTATCATCTCTTAACATCCTTCTGGGTTTATATCCTTCTGAAGGCATATTGAGGGACTCAATATGTCTCAAAAGGAATCAATTGCTAGCTTCCGCATTCCTCCAGCAGAATAAAGTCATGTGGAGGGAGACTCATGGTTTTTTTTTTTGGGGGGGGGGCAGGGCGGTGTAGGACACTGTGTTTGGCAAATCAGGGCATGGATGGCATAGCCTTTTTATCTTGATTTAGTTAAGGAATGTTAAAAGATGTTATCCTTGCACTCAAGATGGAAATAAATGACCACTGTTAAGCAATTCATAATGGATTCATTTTCTTATTGAAAAAATTTTTTTTAAAGATTTAATGGTCTGGTACAACCTGACTAAGAGAAGTTCTGAAAAAGTGAACCACAGGTCTCAGATGTTAGCTCTATAGGCTCACTAATTTTCACTATGTATTTAAAATCTACTGCTGGAGAAGACTGTTAAGTAAACCATGTCCTGTCAGAAGAACAAACATATCTGTTTTGGAAGAAATAAAGCTGGACTACACGGTACAGTGTAATGAGAGACTTTGTCTTTGGACTTATTGATCAGAAGGGGTCAGGACCTGGTGTAGGACACCTTTCCTGGTACAGGAAAGGGGTAGCACACAAGAAGACGGCTCAGGAGACAACTGCCACAGTGGCTGTCACGGGAGCTCTTGCAGAGCACTGAGTGTAAGGATGGCACAGAACGAGGCCATGCGGTTTTCTGGTGGAAACGGGGACATTAGGAACTGAAGTGGACTAGATGACCTCGCACAATAGAAAATCTACAATTTTTCTATTTCCTTCTGTAAAGCTTTCATTTGCAAAAAAAGCACTATATATATATATCTAAACTCTAAATGTGCTTTTTGTTGTTAGAAATAGATATAATTTAAATGTATTTAAATATGATATTTATAATTTAATATATTTATATATTATAATATAGGTTGTATATAACTATACTTATAGATAATTGATATATAATGTTTACATATAAATATTGTGGCACTCATGTGCTTATGTTAATTTCATGATTAAGATGTAGGAGTGGAGTCTAGCCTGTTAATCTGGAGATAGCCATTGAGTAGCCAATGAGGCCTCTGTGAGGGCATGGCTTTCTCTTGATACGTCTGGGAAACCTCGTGATATTTCCGTCGTGAAGATGAGAAGCTATTTCCCCAGTTGTTGGGAGTTAGTCTCAGAGACGATGAATCACAGACAAGACAAGATGGCAGCATTTGAGGAGCCAGAGAAGCCACACAGCTTTGCCCTGATGGAGCCAGACCTCTGAAGCTGGAGAGGCCACGTAGAGACCCCTGCCAGTGATGAGTTGCTTCTGCCACCACTGAATGCTGTTGATGGACCCTGAGTCCTGGAAGCGAGGAGTCATGTGGAGACCCCTTCCGGCACCAGGATTCTGCACCCACTGATCTGTGACTTCATGAGTTGGAAGGAGACATTATAGACTGGTATCGGGCATATGGGCTAATATCGGACTTATGACTTTGAACTGGACTGGATTGGGATGCTTTCTCAGTGTTCCATTCCTTTTGTATATAAACCCTTTCCTTATATCCATATGTCTATGAAATTTGTTTCTCTAGTCTACCCAGACTAACACAAATATATATATAATTCTAATAACAAAAACCATATTTAGAGTTAATATATCATAGGGTATTATATATTATACAATATAAATTATAACATATAGTATATATAGACACAATGTTTTATATATAAATATTATTAATATATAAAACATTGTGTCTATATTTTTTTGTTGGAGACACCAATATATACACATAGTGTACATATGTATATGTATATATATATTTAACAACAAAAAGTACATTTAGAGTTACCTTGCTTCTAAAAGAGAACAGACTACAGGTGGAAAGAGACAGGTGGGACCTCCAGGACTATCATCCTTAGTCCCCATGCAGGCTGCAACTGAGTTCACCACCATGGCTCAATCTTTCAGCCAAATAATAGGTCTCTAAGGGGAACTGCCACAGCAGAGAAGTATACCTGTCTTAGAACAGAGGTGTCAAACTGGTGGCTTGTGGGCTGCATGTGGCCCCTGAGGTAATTTTTTTGTGGTCCATGATTCTCTGAAATAAAATGAAACTAGAAAAAACTGTTGTGAAGAAAATAGCACTTAGGGGAGATAGAGACAATACCTTACACAATTCCCTCATTAACTCTTTAGCTACAGAAGATTAGTATGCACTTGGCTCAGTGTCTTCCCTGGGCACTTTTGGATGTGAATGAATGTTCAACGATGTTTGGAAGCTCTCTATGTCTGACACTGTTGGTGTCACGTGCTGCAAATAGATCCCAATAGTAAAAAGGTTAAAAAGAGCACTCTGGGTTGTGCTCTTATGAATCATATCTAGCAGCAGCACTAGTTAACATTTTTAGAGGGAAGTCATTATGATTGTGCATCATCTTTGTCAGCTGTCCAATGTTTTTTGTGTGTTTTTAATTTAAATCACTTTATTGGGGTTCACACAACTTTGATCACAATCAATATACACATCCACTGAATCAAGTACTTCTGTGCATACATATGCTGACATCATCACTTTCTTTTTGCTCTTTTAATACTTTTATTGGGGGCTCTTACATCTCAATTCATATTTTCCTCCAATGTGTCAAGCACATATACCCATATGTCACCATGAATATTTTCAAAGCATTTTCTTCCCACTTGAGATTCTGATATCAGCTCCCTATTTCTTCCCCCTCCCTCATGAACCCTTGATTAGTTACAGATTATTTTTCCCATATCTCAAATCATCCTGTCACCCCTCACCCACTATTCTGTTATTCATCCCCTTGGGAGGGCTTCTAGTTTGATGAAAACTTTCCCTTTTCATAGTAATTAGAAGAAAAAAAATAAAGTCATCAAAAGTGGAGTATGGTTCTGTTGGTTGTTTTTAAGAGCCAAGAACTTTGCATAAGCAGAAACAATCACTGGCATATGATGCAAAACCTTTAAAGAACAATCTCACTGCCACTGAGTGGACTCTGACCCACGGGGACTCTAAAGGACAATGCAGAACTCCACCTGAGGGTTTCTGAGAGGAATTCTTGCCAGGAGCAGCAAGTCTTTTCTTCCCATAAACCCCTAAAGGTATCTGCAGAGCGGAGCATTCCTTAAACCTCAAATATCAACACCAGGTTCATTTTTTGCATCTTTCCATGTCGCTATTTTATTTTGGAAGAATAAAAGGAGGAGTATGAAGAGGCTGTGGCAGGAATGCTGGCTCAGAGGTAGTCCTTCTGGTTTATGGCCCTGTAGCAGGCTCTCTTCTGGATCCAAGGTGAACATCTGCCGAGGAAGAAAAGGATCCCCCTTGGCCCCTTCATAACTGAGCCAGCAGAATGCTCAAAGCTTCTGGAGCACCACAGAGTGGCCACCTGCGGCTACATCAGGCCTGACGAAAACCAAGAACAATGGTAAGCCAAGAGCTGAGTGATTTGAGGGGGGTCTGCACGCTGCAGCTTGGAACTGCCAGGGGCTTGCCAACCAGGCGCCCACTGTGGGGTTCGTAGCTAAGCACCACCCATGGCCCAGAGTTGGGTAATTTGTAACATTTTCTCTGATGATTAGCCACCCCCTAATATTTTTCCTAATTGTAATTTCAAAAACATTTTGTGCTTTTTTATTAGTTACTGTGTTATATTTTCCGGTCACAACATAATAGGTAAGTGAGAACCAGTAGAAGGAAAATGTTGGCAAGTTTCGGGTAAAGGAGAATAATTTTCATTTTTTAAATACATTAAAGAAAGTGTTTAAATAAAAGCAAATAGATAGAATTTTAATTATCCTGACCATTTTCCCGAGTCCTCACTTTAAAACATAAATTTAACAGACCTTATAAATGTGACGTGGCCCACGTGAATTTTGCCTGTAACACCCAATGGCCCAGGTTTGAATTGATTTTGGCACCCCTGCCTTAGAATAATCCCCCACTTGGGATGCAAAAGGAAACATTTATCCAAACTCAAAAGAGTTAGGAAATAAAGAAGGAGGAAAGAGGAAACCCAAGGAGAGAGGGGGCTAGGTGATTGCCTTGAAGTGATTACCAAGAATGAGCGGAGGCAAAATGTGTACGAGTGGTTGAGTGTGAAAAGCCTTCACCTAAATCAATACAAGGTTGGAAAAATGACTTCCTTGAGAATTAAAAACAAAAGAAGCAGAGCCGGCAGAATTTCCAGACAGTTAGATACAAAGGTCTTGTCAAAAAACAAGTGAAGTCCGAACTCTGCAACTTGTGTCCCAGTCCACATGTGACATGTCTGGAAGAGACTGCTTTGCCCAGTGGAAGGCCACTGCTTTTCCAATATTTCTTTTTCACATGGACTTGTCTTTTCTGTTCTGTCCCTCGGGCAAAGGGGATGGAGACTTGATGACTATGCTTTTCCCTCCCTGTTCTAAGTGAATGCTGTACCTTTATGAACTCACAGGGTGGAAGCTTTCTCTTTTGTTTCATAGCACCCTTTCACAGGAAACTTGAAACTTGACCAGATGGGATGAAGGGTAAGTACACTGAGTTGTGTGCGCTGGATCCAATTTGGGTCTGTAGATAATAGAGTCACGTGATTGTTCTGAGTCAGGTTTAGATTAGATCTTTCAAATCTGTGGGAAACTCTAGCCTTTTACTGAATCTATTTTCCAGGTTAGGAAATCATACTTTGTTTGCTGGGACATATAGTCTTCTTTGCTACTTACATGGTTTAGAAAATACAAGTATGAGCGCCCTTTGGACTTGCCTTTGAAAGAGATTGAGGTCAATTTGCCTTTGAGATATTTCTCTGAAGTATTCAGACCTCCAAAAACATGCAACAGAAAGCTGGAAATAACACAAGAAAGGGAATTCTCATGAGCTTTGTGATACTTCCTGCCCTGGTCAGTCCATAAATAACATGAAAATGCCTTTGGTATTTGAGTATTTCCATGTTGATTCTTAGAGACAACTGGAAGTGCAGAGGTGTGAGAAAAATGTAGTGTTTTCAAAAGGAATACAAACCAACTTTATTATTTGGGGTTTGTGTAAATTGAGTTTTATCAGTAATCCCCACATTTTATGCATGCTCCTGCTGAGAGTTTCCCCTCCAGATTTAGTCTCCATCATCTTAGTATATCGAAATTTAAATAGCTAATCTGAAACTACTAAGCTTATGAATGCACAGGCTTACCATTTTTATAAGGTTTGTGTGTTTCAAGCATATTACATGGCAGTACTTAAGAATTTTAAACACAAAGATTTAGCAAGTGGCATTGATGTAGCAAAATAATATCATTTCTAAGCCCCACCTCCCCAACCCTCAAACTCAGAGTTGGATGTACCTACATTCACTGGATGAAGTCATACTAAGCCCTGATGTTTGGCAGGTATAAAATGATCACAGAAAAATAACTGTCCAGGTTTGTTGGTTGATGTCCTTGTATCTCAGCTAGTTGCTTTCTGACTGTTATCATAAATCCTAGCTCCCCAATCTGGGAAGGACCGATCTATCCTTGTGAGTGCTTAGAATCTGCGATAGTTCAGGTAGACCAGAGAAACAAATTCATGAGCATGCATCTGTATATAAGAAAATTTTATATAAAGGGTAATTATACATTAAGAAAACATCAGCCCAATCCAGATCAAGTCCATAAGTCCAACATTAGCCCATATGTCCGACAGCAATCTGCAAAGTCCTTCAGACCCATGAAACACATGCAATGACGCCAACTGTAGGATGATCACAATCCATTGGGTAGGAAGTCTTTGGATCCAGTGGTGCTGTGAGCATCTAGTGCGTCTCTAGGTCTCTTGCTGCATCTGGGTAGGTCTATGTGGCTTCTCAAGTCAGCGAGTGTTGTCTGTAGAAAGTTTCCAAGTGAACCAGGAGAGATAGTGTCTCCGCCTCCAAGAAGGAAGTACCACATTTCCCAGAATTCCCAGGAGAAGGCCATGCCCACACAGTGGTCTCATTGGCTAACTCCAGATCGACTAACACATTGTCAATAAGTCAATGGCGATGCCCAGTGGCCTGATTTGATGGGGTAGAACCGTCCTGGTGGGATTCTCAGACTGTGAACTCTTTACAAAAGTGGAAAGCCCCTTCTTTTTCCTGAGGGGTGGCTGGTGGTTTTGAACTAGACTCATGATTCGCAGCCCATCATGTGACCACCAACCGTCAGGGCTCCGAGGACTATATTTAAAGATCTTATAAATAGAACTTAAAGGAATCAAGTAGATATGACCTTTTGATCAGGAAAGGTCTATTGAAGTAATGCCAAAAATATGTGTATCAGGAGGGAGCAGACACTGTACTATATATCTATAAATATGTATAAAAAAGTACCAATACCACGAAAGGTAATTGCTCTAATAAATTTGTGAAACCCCGCCTCCTGTCTCCAATTTTTTCCATAATTCTCATCTTCCTCCTGAGATTCACTGACTGATTCCTATTAAAATATTGTGAGAATATCTGCGGATGCAACTTTATGTCACTGACATCGGGGGAATGTTACTATTGCAAGCTTTTGTTTGCCTTGCTTTTCCTAGAAGACCACATTGTGATTTTTGTTAACTATTTTGTTCCTGAAAATTAATGAGTCAGGAAGTGTGTTCCTTGTTAATCAGCTTTCGAAAACCAGTTTCTGGGGTGGTCCTGTGGCTGGACCTGTTTTTAAGTCAGAGTTAGACATTTGCTTGCCTTTCAAAATGCTCCTTTAGATTTTGCTGTAGATTTTCAAATAGTTTTCAACAGAAAATCACACAAACTATTTTTTTAAATAGTAAGGGGGCTAATTGTCCATATAAGAAATTATGAATTTTTAAAATAAATATTCCTAACCTACAGATATAAAGAAAGAAAAATATAAAGGAGCTGATTTGCAATCTCTGAACAAAGGTAATTCTTTGTTTAAGAGAAAAACACAAGAAGTTATCTTAGACCATCTGTCTTTCTTGCAGTTTGATATGCCTTTTAAAGACTATATAGTATGCTAGGAAATAATTTATTTGATGATAACTTCCCTCAGAAGAGGTCACTGAGTTAGTTTGTCCTCTAGTTGTTTACTCTTTTTAAATTCTCTTCCCCTATTTCACTCTGCACCTTATTATGAATTAAATAATATTCTGAACCACAGTCTATGATTATTAATTTGGCTTTTCCAGAGCTAAGCTCTCTTGTCTGCTGCATCATATATGTCTCTGAGTGCCACAGATGCTAGCTGATGAGCCCTTTCTAAATAGAGTATTAACCTATAATTACCTAAGATCAAACAGTTTAGATGGAAACAGGCTTCTTAAGATGTTTGGAATCATTCCTGAAACAGTCTTCTGATGATTAGTCATTAAAAAAATAATAATACACAAGCCAGTCCATTTCAAATGTCAAATAATAATTACACAAACTACATGTACAGCGAGAGAATGGTATTCTCGCTGTCTACAGCACTAGAAATAGCCATTCAGTGCTTCAGCCATTGACCCTAGTAGGTAATCACAGTGGATGCTTTTTGCAATTGCAACTTTCTTGAATAGCAACCTTTTGACATACATCAAGGTAAAGGAATAATAGGCAAAAATGAACAGCAAAATACATTTATTTATAAAGGTACACTAAAAAAATAAACAGAATTAAGAACATTATAAAAATTTCTCTCCTCAATGTGTGTTCCTAGTTTTTATTGAAAAATAACATACATGGAAATAATTTTTGAAATGTGATTAGTTTAGCGCTTTAATTGGTAGTCTGCCTCAGGCAGTTCTTGGAGCTGCTCTTTGACACATTCTTCCACACTTTTATTATGTCTTTTTCCTTGAGGAAGTTTATAGCATATTGGGACAAAGCAGCACAGAACATTCCTTCATGTTTAATTCTTCATTACATTAATCAGCCATGGTGAGATAAATCCCATAATTAGGCAATCTATGGCATATGATTTGATGATAACTTTAAAATCAAATAAATTGCTTTCATTTAAATCACTTGTTTGGGTTAAGACTAGATATAGATTTAGTCTTATATATCTATATGCTAATGTACCATAAAACTTTATTTTTGTTGTTGTTTTTAAGTGTTATCCAGTCATTTACAATTGATAGTAACATTATGAACAATAAGACAGAAGACTACCTATCCTGTGACATCCTCATGATCATTCCTATGCCTGAGCTCATTGTTGCAACCACTGTGCCAATCCACTGAATGGAAGACTTCCTTCATTTTGTTCTCCTTCCTCACCAACCATGACATCTTTGTCCAGGAACTGGTCTCTCCTAATTATGTCCAAAGTAGGTAAGTTGAAGTCTTGCCACTCTTACCTATAACATGGACTTTGGCTGTACTTCTTCAATGACAGATCTGTTTGAGTTTGTACTTTTAGCAATCAATGGCACTTTCGATTCCTCTCCAACATCACAAGTCAAGTGCATTGACTCATTTTCTATCTACCTTATTCAATGTCTAACTCTCCCATGCATATGAGACCATTGAAAGTACCATGGCTTGAGTCCAGCACACCTTAGACCTCTAAGTTACATCTTTGGATTTTAATACTCCAATAAGGTCATTTTTTTTTTGCAGTAGGCTGACCCAAAACTGGCCTTTTGATCTCTTTACTGCTACCATAATCATTGATTGTGGATCCTAGCAGATGCAACCCTTTACAGAGTCAACCTTTTCTCCATTTACAATACTATCCTTTGATCTAGTGGTGAGGATGTTGGCCTTCTTGACATTTAGTTGTAATTCATACCAAAGTCTGTAATTCTTGGTCTTCGTCAGGAAATGTCTCAACTCTTCTTCATTTTAAACTAACAAAGTTTAGTCATCTGCATATTACAGATGCATATCACTAATAAGCCTTCCTCTAATCCTGATGTGGAATACTTCAACAAATAAGCCAGGTTATATGATGACTTGCTCAGCATGCAGGATAAACTGCTCTGGTGAGATGAAACAACCCTGAAGCACATCTTTCCTGATTTAAACCAAGCAATACTCCTTTGTTCTATTTGCACAACTGTCTCTAGATCCATGTCCAGGTTCTACATGAGCACAATGGAAGTTCAGAGCTATTCAGAGTTTATTATGATCTACACAGTCACATGCCTTTGCACAGTCAATATACAAATAAACATCTTTATGGTGTTATCTTCTTTGAGCCAAGATCTATTTGACATCAATAATGATGACCTGTGGTCCACAACCCTTTCTCAATCCGACCTGAATCTTTGATATTTTGGTCTCAATGTGTGGTTGCAAGTGTTGTTGGTTGATCTTCAGCAGCATTTTACTGCATGTGACATCAATGACATTGTCCTATACTTTGAGTATTCTGTTGACTCACCTTTCTTTGGAATGGGTACACATAAGAAGTTCTTCCAATCAATTGACCAAGTTGCTATCTTCTAAATTTCCCGGCATAGACAACTTGGTGCTTCCAGAACTTCATCAGTTTTTATAAACATTCCAATAGATATTTCATCCATTTGTTGAGAATTGGTTCTGACTAATGCATTCAATACAGCCTAAATTTCTTCCTTCAACATCAATGGTTCTTGCTTGTATGGTACGTCCCAAAATGGCATGGCATGTTGAATGACTCTTTTTGGTACAGTGTGTGTGTGTGTGTGTGTGTGTGTTTACCATCATCTCTTAATGCTTCCTGCATCATTCACTTTTGGCCCATAGAGTCTTACAATATTTCTATTTGAGGCCTCAGTTTTTTTCTTGAGATCCTTCAGTTTAAGAAGGGAGGAAGAGGAAGAGAGCTGGTACAAGCTCCATGCCAACACATAATCCTCAGAGGAATACATCCCTCTGAAGACCCAATGCACCACAGAAAGGACTGGGCAAGCAACGATTCCTGGGGGCACGAGAGAGGGGAGGAGAAGGGGGTATGGAAAAACACATGGATGGGGGAGGGGGAGCAACAAATGGTCTGGAATCGATGGAAAGGAGGGTGTGGGAGGCCTGGTTGGGATTAAGCAAGGACAATGAATCTATGAGGAAACACTGAAACGCCAATGAAGATGGAACATGATGGTGGGACAGGAGGGAGATGGAAGGAAACAGAGGGAAGAGCTAGATGGCAAAGAGCACTTGCAGAGGTCTAACATAGGTATGCCCATACATAAATACAATTATCTATTATAAGGTGGGAATACATTTAAGAAAATATCTATAGGCCAAATATTAGGTCAACAAGTGTACCTTAGACCCTCACCCTGGTGCTCTCTCAAGGCAAGAACACTTTGTTCTATGAATCTTGTATTCCATGAGCTTCACTGGCCCAACATGATCACTGAAGTAAAGTGGGTGCGTAAGCAAATATGGTGAAGAAAGCTGATGGTGCCCAGTCATTAAAGGGTATATCATCTGGGGTCTTAAAAGCCTGAAGATAAACAATAGCCAATCTACTTGAGAAGAGACCACACCCTCACAGAATAAGCACAACAGCCAGCATGGCCACACAGTGGTGAAAGGTCTAGGCAATAGACATCAAATGGGGTGGGGGGGGGGCAGGAAGACACATATCACTGTGTGCATACATGCTCAAGGTACCCACTGAGGACTTGTGGGAGCATGAGCAAGAGTGGTGAAGAAAGCTGAGGGTGCCCAGCTATCAAAATATATAGCATCTGGGGTCTTAAAGGCTTGAGCATAAATAAGCAGCCATTTAGCTCAGGAGCAACAAAACCCACCATAAAAGAAGCTCACTTGCCTGTGTGATCATGGGGTGCTGAAACAATCAGGCATCAGGCATCAAAGAACAAAAATCAAAATCAATGGATCAATTAACTCCCAATATCGCTGAAAACAAATAGATGCAGAGGCAAACAGAGTAGAAGAAATGATGGTGCCCAGCACCAAATGATTGAATGTCTGGAGTCTCAAAAACTTGAAGATAACCAAGTCCCCATTCAGCATGGAGACAGCAAAGTCCACATTGAAGAAGTACACCAGCAAGTGTGATCAAGAGGGGTCGAAGAAGAACAGGAATCACTTCATTATGAGTGAGGAAGAGCAGGGTGGATACCTAAGGCCCATTGGTGGGTAATTGGTCACCCCTTTACAGGGGAGCCATGGGGAGGAGACAGACTAATCAAGGTGCAGCCGGGCAGTGATGATGCATACAAGTTTCCTCTAGTTCTTGAGGTCTTCCTCTCCCCCAACCATCATGGTCCCAACTCTACCTTGCAAATCCAGATGGACTGGAGAAGGTACACTAGTGGAGAGGGGAGCTGGAGATATGGGAAAATCAGGATGGATGAGCCCCTTCGGGCCGGTGGTTAGATTGGAACTACTGGATGGGTAGAGAGAAGGTGGGTTAGAGAGACGGAACCAACTGCAAGGATCTACATATGACCTCCTGTCTGGAGGACGGCCTCAGGGGAGTGGGCTGAGGGAGGTGTGGGCAAGGTAAGATACAACAGAACAATAAGAATTTATAAAATATTGAGGGTTGATGGTGGAGGGAGAACAGGGGAAGAGGGGAGAGGTTGGAAAAGCCGACACCAAGGGCTCAAGGGAAAAGAGGCAGATGTTTGGAGAATGACGATGGCAGTGGATGTGCAAATATGCTTGGCACAGTATATTTATTTATGTAGTGGACAAACGATGTACGAGGCCTTAATAAAGTGATTTGATAATTAAAAAAAGAGATATTGGGTGTGTTATTCCCAACAGAAAATGTATTTTCTAATTTTAGATGCTTAGATATTTCATTATACTCTTTGACTTTGTCTCCTTCGACAAAGTGGCCCTTTGAAATACACTATCCAGCTTTATGAATTTGTCATTTCTTCCATTTTCTTTAGCTTCTGTACAATTAAAAACAAGTTTCAGAGTCTCCTCTGGCATAGCCTCTAGTACATGGAATAGGTAGGTTTGTCGTGCCAACATGGCAAAAGAAGATGGGTGGATTTGTTGTGACAGCATGGCCAGTGAGCACATCGATTGAAGAGTGGAGATATAAATGGCTTGGCAAAGCTTGCCTTTTCTCTCCCCAACCTTCTGCAGCGGATCTGTGCAACATGGTACTTTAATTTCTTGATAGTTGTTTCAATAGTTGTTGATTGGGGATCCAATTAAAATGAAATCTTAGACAATTTCAATCTTTTCCACTATTGTTGTGTTGTAACTTATTGATAGAGATGTGACTGGGGATTCTTTTATTTTTTTAATATGAGGTGTAATCTATATTGAAGACTGTCATCTTTGATATTCATTAGTATATACTTCCAGTCTTTTTGAGTTTATCAAGCAAGGCTTGTTACCAAACCCAAATCATATCACTGTTATGAGGTTGCTTTTTATGCTCATTGACCTTGTAGGGTAGAATGGGACTGAACATTCAATTTCCATGGAGAAGACAACCTGATCTTTATTTGTCAGATTACCGGGTGAATTTGAAATGCTGAGTGTGTGGTTAGTTGACTAGTGCTTAACCCACTGCTCCATCAGGATTTTGTAAGGGTAATTAAAGAAGCCTAAATGCCACATTCATAAATGTATAGACATGATGGGAGGGTGTCACGAGACATGGTAACTTCACATTTTGATGCTTTTGATTAATAATAGGTTCCATGTTTTTGTAGTTATCCTCTTTTACTTACCTTTGTATTAATAACCCATAGATTTTATTTTAATGTATTTCCCCCTAGAATTTTACTTATGACATTTTTTTGAAGAGAAAAGCTGATATTTTCTAACACTAAAAGATGCACACACTACATACTGAAGGTTTCATATGAACTTGACTCATACTTACATTAATTAATATCTTATTAACAACTTAATTTAGGTCCATATTCAACCAATAGTAATATCAATATGTTATAATAAATTTAAAATTATTTGTAAAATAGCAGTTCAGGATGGTGGGAATCAAAGAGATTTCCAATTAGGTGAAATTTAATGAAAATGTTGAGTTAAATTCTTATGGTTATGCAAAAACATTTGTGGTTATTTAGTTTAAATTATTTAAATATGGAGGCTCAATGAGAAAGGGTGGCACATACATTACAAATAGTACTTAAACCTACTCCCAATGGAGTTGATAGATATTTGCATGGTTATATCTTAGCAATAACCATCATTGTAATATAATGTTTCCTCATCACTTTTTAATGCCGAGCTTATCCAAATTTATATGTATGGACACGGGCCATTTAGTGAACTAGGCCTGATTCCTTGCCAGCTGAGTCTTGATAACTTCGAAATAAAATGAATCTGAATAGTTTTGGACTTCTAGAAACTTCCATTTAAAATCTTAAAGACAGATTTTGAAAAAGCAAGAGAAAAGACACAAAAAAATGACTAAAGAGGGAGCATAAGTTGGAAACCCGGTTAGTGCCGATGGTTAAGAGCTACCGCTGCGAACCAGAAGGTTGGTGGTTCAAGTTCATTCAGAAGAAAGTTTCAAACATTTACTTCTGAAAAATCGATCACAAAAATCCTAATGAACGTCTTTCCAAACTGACATGTATGCAATTGTCATGAGTCTGAATATGCCTAATGGTAACTTGCTGTGGTTGGCAGTACATTTAAAAAAGTTATAGAGATGATATCCTGCTATTCTCAGGGATGATACTTGAAGCTCTTAGGCCATACATTATTAATTTAGAATATAATCCACAGTGAAATAAAATGTTTAATGTATTAAATTAACTGACCAATAAGCTCAGGATAGTACAAGAGATGGTCTGTTATCTAGAATGTATGGGGAAATTTTTTTCTGAGTTCATTGTGTGATGGTTTAGATTTATGGGTTAGAAATGTCAACTATACATACATGATTATGCAAAATCCATTTTTACTGCCTGGATAATGAAATGCAAAAAGCACAAATAAAATGAAACATTGTTGCTTTTTGTTATTAAACCTATAATTTTTTTTTTGTTTTACTACCTTGATCTGGACTCTCAATCTCTTCTGAAGTCCAATGGTGACGATATAGACTAAGAAAGTCATACATTTCAAATTCTAAAATGATGACAAATATCTCCAATACCACCCAATAAATTTTCATTAGTCTTGACTCCTTGACATGGTCCTAGCATGTATTTTTTCCTTCCGGACTACAGGGTTGTTTTTGTTGCTATTGTTTCTTTCTTTCTTTTTTTAGTGTAGAAATCTTAAATCATATATCATCTCATTAAATAGAGACACAAGGGTTGTGTCAATCCGGGTGGACTATAGGAACAAATTTACTGACACACATATGGATATAAGGAATGGGTTTATATACAAAAGAATGGAACACTGAGAATACATCCCAACCCAGTCCAGTTCAAAGACATAAGTCTGATATTAGCCCATATGTCCAATACCAGTCTACAATGTCTCCTTGAAACTCACGAAGTCAAAGGTCAGAGGGTGCAGAATCCCGGCGCTCAAAGGGGTCTCCCCATGGCTCCTCACTTCCAGAGCTCAGGGTGCATCAACAGCATCCAGTGGTGGCTGAAGCAAATCATTGCTGTCAGAGGTCTCCATGTGGCCACTCCAGCTTCTGAGGTCTGGCTCCATCAGGGCAAAACCGTGTGGTCTCTCCGCCGGCTCCTCCAGCTCCTTGGACACTGTTATCTTGCTCCTTGTACACTGTCATCTTGTCTTGTCTGTAATTCATCGTCTCTGAGACTAACTCCCAACAACTGGGGAGAAAGCTCCTCATCTTCGCGAGGGAAATATCGTGAGATTTCCCAGAAGTCTCAGGAAAAAGCCATGCCCACACAGAGGCCTCATTGGCTACTCAATGGCTATCTCCAGATTAACAGGCTAGACTCCACCCCTACATGTCAATCATAAAATTAACATAAGCACATGACTGCCACAGGGGTCTATTTGTGTGGTTCTGCACATAGTGGTTGGGAGAAATGCTTGCGCTTTGTCTCAGGAGTAGACTGCTCTGCTTCATTGAGAGAAAGGTATGGTTTTTGTGCTTACCTTCTAGAAGCCAATGATTACTACCCACATTTCTGCACCACCAAGGTGGGTGGGGGGTTTATTTTTATTTTGTATGTTGCCAGTCCTTTTACATAGACACCCAATGGATACTCAGAGAAAAGACCTGGTTATTATCAGTGCAAAGCCCTCTCTCTAGAGCTTTCAGAGTTTCTCAAATATCATGTTCACGTACATGTAACCTTCAAAACATTACTAAAATTTTGGGTGTTATCTTTCTCATGCTCTCTTATGTCTACCACCACATCCTGTGAAGATAAAACTTTTTCATGAGCAATCACTCTATAGAACTTATCAAAATTTCTATCTTGTGACTTTCACACTCCGATAGGATCAGTTATAATTATATCTGATATACAAACTTGAATTTATTTCTAAGTGGTAATGTGCCCTGGTGGCATAGTGGTTGATTTCAAGGTCAGCAACTGCAAATTACCAGCAACTCGATGGGAAGAAGATGAGACTTTTCACTCCTGTGAAGAAGTACATAGGTAACATCTTGATAAATGGAGAAAAGGTTAAAGTTGTTGAGGGTTGTGTCTCGCTTGGATCCACAACCAGTATTTATGAAAGCAGCAGTCAAGAGATCAAAAGATGAGTTGCGTTAGGTAAATTTGCTGCATAGGATCTCTTGAGAGTTTTGAAAAGCCAGCATCTTATTTTGAGGTCTTAGGTGCACTTGGCCCATACCACGATATTTTCAATGGCCTCAAACTCATGTGAAATTTAAACATTCATAAGGAAGTTGGGAGAAGAGTTGATACATTTAAATCGTGTTGCTGGAGAAGAATACTGGAAGTACCAAAGACTTCTAGAAAGACAAATTGATCTGTCTTGAAAAAGTAGGGCCAGAGTGCATCTTGAAGGCAAGGATGGCAAACCTTTGTCTTACACACTTTGGACATGTTGTCAGGAGACACCAGCCCCTGGAGAAGAGCATCATGTTTAGTAGAGTGGTGGGGCAGAGAAAAAGAGAAAAAGATAAGATTGACACAGTGACTGCCTCAATGAGTTCAGCACTGGAACCATTGTGAGGATGGTGCAGGATGGAAAATATTTTGTTCTGTTGTACAGAGGGTCTCTACGGGTCAGAACTGATTCAATGACACCTAAAAACAAAAAACATGGAGGCAAAGACTTGGAGACCCACAGTAACAATTCTCCCATCATGTTGTTATGCGTCAGAATCGGCTCAAAGATAATGAGGCTCTGTATTTTGGAAATGGCAATGGCATGTTCATGAGGATTTGTATTATTTTAGTCAACCTTTTGTTTCAAACTCTGTGATTTTCACTGACATTACTCACTAACATTTGAGCACCTATTTTCTCACATCTTTTAGCTTGAATAGAGGGAACCAGTCACTCCCAAGTACTAGGTCATTGATGTGTCTCTTCAATTATAATAATAGTATAGAAGACATTGTATAATATAGAAGACATTTTGTGTAGAAGACTTTAAAAATTAGCAAAAAAAAAAAGAAGACAATTGGGAAGGAGCACATTTACTAAATATATGTGCCATCTGAAATTTCTTGCAGTTGAGGAAATTTCTTGCAGTGGTCTTTACTGTTAGAATAAAAAAAATGATCTTCCAAATGAGGAACTCACATTGTCAAGGAAATAATTTTGAATAATGTCTTATCTAAAATGCTTGTTGGACAAACCAGTCCCTGACAACTATATCATGGGTCTGATAGGCACAATTGCATAGTTATGATATGTAAAGATTATAGTAAAGTCATAGAATAAAAGAGATAGAAGAGAAGATAAAATAAAGGAGTCAAGACACATTTCATGGTAGTATGTTCACCTCCTGGAAGGCCATGATCTTAACAACCAGGTCAATGCACAGTGCAGGCAGAGAGGACAGGAGAGTCTCTTTATTTTGGGTCAAGGCCCATATATAATTAGGGGTGTGAGTGCAGGTAACCATACACAACACAGGAAGGGGCTGTACAGTAGGCATATAGCTCACAGGAAAGGGATGAACAATAGGCATAAACATGACAGGAAGAGGATGAACTAGCAGTGTACATGTAATAGAAAGAGGAAAGATTAGGAGTACACATGTGACAAGTTGAGTGGACCATAGACTCAATATGCAGCCTAACCTTGGTCTCCCTTGCATGGGGTTGACCTCCCTGGGCTCTCCTTCAGGAAAACAATCTACTATCCTTCTCATAAGGGAGTGGGCCTTACTTAGGGTGGGATAGTCTACATAATCTGATTGCTTTAGATAACTGATAACCCATAGAGAGAATAACTTCTGACCTGCTTTTCTTGACCTCCAAATGTATAGTTATTTGTCATGTGTGGCAAAGAGTTAGGTTTGGCATATATTTGGGGGAGACAACTTGGGAGAAATCCCACAAATGTTATTATTTAAGAAAGACACTTGTGAATTTGTTGAAAATGTGTAGTGTGTGATGGTTACATCTGAAGATGAATTCATTTGGATCATGAGTCTCTGGTTTGGTAGCTATGCAATGGTGTGATATGATAATATGCAGGGAGGAATCCATCTCCCATGATGTAGCTAGATGTGGTCAGTCATAATCTGATGAACAGGAGCAGGGTGAGATGCAACATCGTGAAGACAGCCCCAGTCCTGGTTGGAATGTCTCCTCAGAGGTCTGTACTACATCAATGTTTGACGCTATATGGCTGTTCTTTCGCTCACACTGGATTTCATCATCTCCCTACAGTTCTGAAGCTAGAGTAATGGGCTGGAGTCAAAGCAGGCAGCTCCCTGGACTGGGCAGTCCCTTGCACCTCTTCGGACCAGCCTCACAAAAGGAGATAAAAAACCTGTTGAACTTTGTAACCTCTACCTCTGGCATTTCACAGAACTTGTCTCCCCAGTAGGGCACAGCCTCTACCCAGGCAAGGCACAGAGCTCCCTCTCTAACATTCCAGAAAGCAAGTTTGAAAAATTAGATGATTTGCTCACAAGTCATCTCCCAACCTGAAACTTGCAAACGTAGCACGAGAGACCTTCCTTTTCTTCCATTAGCCCACATGCCTATAGCTCAAACCCTATATATCCCACTGTCCCAATACCAGACTTGGCTTCCCTGGCCAACTCTCAGGCCTCAGGACCTGCTCAGGATCTCAAGATGGTCCTGTCCTTCTCTCTGCTGTCCCTTCCCTTCCCCAAAGTCCTTCCCTACTTCCAATAAAGCATCTTTTTGCTTTTCATCCTTGAGCTATAGCTCCTTCCTCCAGCTCTGTCTCACACCTCTCATAGAGGTCTGCCACATTATTCTCTGAGAATTGGAGGACTCCAGAGTTACTATTGCCTGTGAGCCAATAATTGGCTCTAGGTTTTTTACCATCTGGGGTTTTGAGTTCCTGCGACTGAATCAGGAAAGGCCTCCAAGCCAAAGTCTGACCCACAAACTTGGGATTTGCAAGCCTCTATCGTGGTAGGAGTCATTTTCTCAAGGTAAATCTGTCTCTATAACAGAGATATTAAAAATTCATGAAAATTAGATGAAAAGATTATATACATTAAAAAATTTTGGAATCTCCAACCTATATATTTAGTGCAATGAATTATTTATTATAGCTCTTCTAGTCATAGTCTTCTAGCCATTGTTCCCACCAACAACTTTTTGATGATGGGTCTTGGTAAGAGGGTCTTCGGAAAGATACTAAAAGATTTATGTGATTCCGTTGTGAGTTATTGTTAACAGGGCTAACTGTGATCACCATCCTTCTGGATAGAAACGGAACTATCTTAGAAGTGGGAAGGTAGATAGTTCTCATTACCCATAAGAGAGAAGAGTCAAAAGTGGATTTTATTTTGGGGGCTGTGCTAGTCCAGGTAGACTATAAAAAAATTCATAAACACACACATGAATATAAGGGAAAGGCTTATATACAAGAGGAATGAAACATTGAGAAAGCCTCCCAACCCAGTCCAGTCCAAGGTCCTAAGTCTGACATTAGCCCATGTATCCAATACCAGTCTATAAAGTCTCCCTCCAACTCATGAAGCACATGCAATGACACCAAGATAATCATAGGACAGTGGGTGCAGAGCTTTGTGTACCCAGTGGCAGTAGAAGCATACTGGTGCTGGCAGGGGTTTCCCCTTGACTCCTTGTTTCCAAAGCTCAGGGTCTATCAGTAGTATCCATTAGTGGTTGGTAGAAGCATCTCAGCACTGGCAGGAGTCTCCACAGGGCTTCTCTGGCCCCAGTGGTCTGGTGCCTCAGGGTAAACCTGAGTGACTTCTCCTCCTGCTCCTCCAGTTCCTAGGCCTCAGGGTCTATGCTGCCATCTTGTCTTGTCTTTAGAACGGCTTCAAGCAACTGAGTCGAGTCTCTCACCTCCAATTGGGAAATACCGCGACACTTCCCAGAATTCTCAGGAGAAAGCCATGCTCACACAGAGGCCTCATTGGCTATCTCCAGATTGACAGGCTAGACTCCACCCCACACTCCCAGTGCTGAAACTGACACAGATCACCTTGAACTTCCTGTGCATTGAACTTCCTTTATCTAGGACACAGCTGTGGCACTAGAGGAGTGAGAGAGGAGCAACAGAGTAAAGAGCCAGGATGCATGAGACAGATTCATGGATTTAGTAACCCACAGAAAAAATCAATCTCTGAGCAAGAAACTGGCTTGTGGATTGAGGCTCCTCTTTGCAGTTAAATGGAGGATCTGAGCTTGCAGACCCACGCATAAGCTTGAGTACCTTTGATGTGAAGCTTATGGAGAATTAGCATCCCCTTTTAGCATTTATTGACAGTATGGGCTGGATCTGGATCAGACAGCCCCTTCACAGAGCTTATCTCCCTGGGAACGGCACAGCCCCTTTATAGAGCTGATCTCTCTATACAGTTTCTTCCCTCTGTTTCAGGAACCTGGTCTGTGAAACATAAGATGATTTACTCACAGACCATATCCTGCCTCAGACCCTGCAACTGCAACACCAGAATGCCTCATTCCCCTTATCAGTACATGTGTCCTTGCCTCGAGCCCTTTATGTCTCATTGCCTCACTGCCAGGTGCGCTTCCATAACCTACTTGCTGGGTTGTGGAACAGCCCAGGAGCAATGCTCCCATCCCTTTCTCTGCTCTCCCTTCCCATCCCAAAAGGTCTTTATTACCTCAGTAAAGCCTTTCTTTATTTTTCATTATGAACGAAGTTCTACCTCCCTTCTGCGTGCCCAACTCAATCTCTCATTGGCAATCCTAAAAGAGCTTTTTAAAGAGCTTCATAACATTACCTGAGCTGGAGATGAAGAAGGCCAACAGGCTGAGGCCTAGAGGGACCTACCTGCAGGAAACACAGAAAATAGGCAATTTTCATGACTGAATAATCGATCTTGAACATGTGACACCTAAATTGTTAATATCACAAATACATCTCATAACTGAGAATATTTTTGTGATGTCTGTGTGGCCTTTGCAATGAATTATCATACCCAGCTGAGGAGAAGAGAACACTGTGAGTGTGATGGTTTGAGTTAGAATTGGTTTAAGATTTATGTCTAAACTATCCACAGGGATTGGTTTTGGATACCTGATGCTAATGATGCCTCTTTCCCTCCGCTCTTGTGAAGTCAGAGGACATATCAGATGCCACCCCCTCTCAATCTTTTTTTGGGGGGGGGCATCACTGCCTTCTGGTGGTCTTTGGAGCTATCCAGCCTTGCTCCTGGAGAGCTGCTGCTGGATTTGAACCACCAAGCCTGTGAGCCACCTCAGTCCTGCACTCAACCACTACGCCACTGGGGCTCAGGCCCTCTCATTCTTTTTAACAATAAGCTTCCATGGTTTTTCTTCTCTAGAGAATCCAGCCTAATGTTAAAGAAAAGTTGTTCAGAATTGTGGCTGTCATTTTTCTAGAAAACATTTTATTCCAATATAATGTCTGGAAATTAATTCTATTCAATATCATTATATGAGACATAAACTATCTTTTACATTGTATGTGTTAAATGAGCATCAAATTCCCATGTGTGCCATTCATTAATTCTTAGCTTTAGCATCAAGAAGCATGCATATTAATTTGATGAATCAGAGGTTCTAAACTCAGTGGGACTTAGACTAAACTTGGCTTTATAATCATGATGAGCAACATGGAGAAGTGTTCATAATGTTTTATAAGTATGGTTTGTCCATAAATGTTTTTCTGAGGCTCTGTGAAAACACCCAAATCCCAGGAAAGACCGTGTTTATATGTTGGTGGACTCATAGCTATAGGGTAGTGCTCACCATAGAATATCTCTGAAAATATTTCTCAACTCAGACTCATTAAAATTTACCTCAACTTAAACACAGTTGAATTTTACCATAAGTGTTTATATAGTCATATACTTGCTATAATTATAATCACTAGTTACCATATATGTGAAACCACAGAGCTTTCAGCTATAACCTGTCTAAGGAATGTTAGCAATAGTCTAAAGATATAAATACAAGAACACAGAAAGCACAGGCCTTATGCATATGCAGTTATGAATTTCTGTCTCTTTTATCGACACTTCAGTTTTGAACCTCTTAAGGAACTTTACAAGTGCCACTTTTTTTTTTTACAAGTGCCACTTTTAAGATCGATTTAAATTCCAAAATGAACTTCTTTACTTTTTTAAAATCATTTTATTGCGGGCGTGTACAACTCAGCACCATCCCTACATACATTCATCGTATCAAACACTTTTCTACATTTGTTTCCTTCATCATTCTCAAAACACATCCTTTCCGATCCTTACAAAAATGAACTTTCTTGAGGAGACATGACATTAGGAAGCCAGATGGGCCAGAAAACGGGGAACTTCAGCACTTCTTCCCACTGTACACTACCAATTTCTGCATCCTGGGGTGAGGCGCTGAACTTCGTTAGCTCTCACTGGGGAGGAAGGTGAAGCTTTCTACTCCCATAAAGTGTTCCTCTCTCTCAGAAACTCACAGAGTTTCAGTTCTACCCTCTCCTGTAGGGCTTCCTTGAGTCAGCGTCCACTCGATGGGAATGGATGGAGTTTTAATGGGAATTAAAGGGTGGACTAGGTTTAGCTCAGGGGGCTCTAGTCTCTCCCACACATTCATTTTTTTTGGCATCACTGCCTTCTGGTGGTGGGAGTAGGAGGCCCAGCCTTTGCTCCTGTGGAGCTGCTGCTGGAATTGAACCTCCATTCTAGTGGGCCTCAGTCCCACGCACAACCACTACACCACCGGGGTTCAGCCTACACGTTCTTAACACTCTGGAAATTCTGCGTTAGCTCCTAATATTTTTTTGAGAACAAAGTGTTTTTTTTCCTTCAAGTTTTTCAATGGTTGTACTTGATGATCAAAGTGTCTTTTTAAAAAAGTGTAGACAATTCTATGATATTATATTAAGATAACAAGTTACCTCATTAGATGCTAACCTCAAAAATATCCATTTTAGTTGATTATTATTTTATAAATTATTATTTATAAAGGAGTCCTTTTTTATTTCTAGCTCTATTCTTATTAACATAGTGTTTGAAGCCACAAAAAAAAGGTTACCCTTATCTTTAAGGTGTTCGTGTAAGATTTCACAATTAGAATTATTTTTCCTGGACACATTGAGATTTCCTATTTGGAAATCTTTTCTTATTCTTCTCTTTTGTTCTGTGCATTGGCACAAGGTGCTACAAGAACATACAAAAATTCTCATATGGAGAATATACTTATTGTTTATTGTGTGTTATATAAATCTGGGGAAAAATAAGTTTGGATAATTAAAATCTTCCAAAATGTTCCAAATGTTTCTAACAGAAACTTGCACACAGGTAACATATTATAACAGAAAAGTTAAAGAACATGAACACAATGAGTAAAGCTCTCATCTGTGCATAATGTACAATCTTGAAAAGAATAAGGCTTTAGACTATAAGTATACATGACATGCTCCCATTTTTAAGAGAGCAGAGGAAAACCCATTTTGGCAGTCACTGATCTGTGTCAATTTCAGCACTAGGAGTGTAGGGGTGGGGTCTAGCCTGTCAATCTGGAGATAGCCAATGAGACCTTTGTGTGGGCATGGCTTTCTCCTGAGAATTCTGGGAAGTGTCGCGGTATTTCCCAATTGAAGGTGAGAGACTTGACTCAGTTGCTTGAAGGCATTCTACTGACAAGACAAGTTGGTGACATAGACCCTGAGTCCTAGGAACTGGAGGAGCAGGAGGAGAAGCCACAGGGGCTTACCCTGAGGAACCAGACCTCTGGGGCCAGAGAAGCCACATGGAGACTCCTGCCAGCGTTGAGATGCTTCTACCAACCCCCAATGGATATTGCTGATGGACCCTGAGTCCTGGAAACAAGGAGCCATGGGGACCCCTGACAGCACCAGGATGCTTCTACTGCGGCTGGATACACAAGACTCTGCACCTACTGGCCTGTGATTGTCCTGGTGTCATTGCACGTGCTTTGTGAGTCAGAGGGACACTTTATAGACTGGTATCAGATATATGGGCTAATATCGGACTTTATGACCTTGGACTGGACTGGGTTGGAATGCTTTCTCAGTGTTCCATTCCTCTTGTATATAAACCCTTCCCTTATATCCAAATGTGTGCCTATGAATTTGTTTCTTTAGTCTTCCCGGACTAACACATCCATAGACAAAAATTCAGAAGATTTTTGAATTAAGTGAAAGGATCTCTAAGACAGAAAGATTGCCTAAAATATCAACAAGGCAAACCTCTCATAGGTTTTAAGACAAAGTGAAGTAAAGATGCTGCCTCCCCAATCATGATGGAATAGCAGGAACAAGAGTGGATAAAAGGTATGCGGGGGGGAGGGGGGGTTAGGGAGGGTAGGACTTTGTGTCAATTTCAGTTGCAGGTTGCCTCGCAGTATCTATGAGCGTGTGAGGTTTTGGACTTGGCAATATTTATGAAATAGTCCATCCATATTAAGAGTTGATACCTAGGTATGATTCTCCCAACATAGGAAGGGTTAGTGAAAATATGGAATAAAAAGATGATTTAATTTTTCCATGAATTTTCTGAGATCCCCTTGGATGTAGTCAGAGGAAAGCAGCAGATTCCAACAATTGAAAATTTTGGGTGGGTGGGAGTTGGGGGGAAGCTGTCAAGTCACTATCATAAGACAAGTTGATAGCAAAGCTTGCTTTAAGGTAATGGAAGCAGGCTCATTTTACCCTGGCACCACAAATCCTTTCCACCAATGGGTGGGTCAGGGAAAGAAGGAGACACCAGGAATAAGTCAAGTTTTGTGCAGAGAAGGGGTGGGGGAGGTGTCTTGTATGTTGCTAGGCTACAACTTGATTTCAGGGGAGCTTCCTGACTAAGAAGAGGAACCTTGAGATAAACTTTTAATATTGGTCATGAGAATCCCATGTATTAAAATCATTTATTTTTTTTGGTAATTCTGGAATGAAATAGGACCAGACCAAATTTTGTTCTGTTGCGCATGGGTTCGTCATCAATGGAAGGTACACTTGATGGAAGGTAACCACATAGAGGAACTGTAGTACTGGGCGGGGGTGAGGAGGGGCTGGGGGGGTAGGGAGGGCAGGATTTTGTGTCAATTTCAGTTGCAGGTTGCCTAGCAGTACCTATGAGCTTGTGAGATTTTAGACTTGGCGGTGTTTATGAAATAGTCCATCCATATTAAGAGTTGATACGTAGGTATGATTCTCCCACCATAGGAGGGAATAAAAAATAGAAAAGCAACAGGTCTGACATTAATGCTTCAGGGAATGCTCTTTGCATGGTACTCATCTGGACAATATCTCACTTGAACGGATTGATTGAACTCTTGCTGGCTGCTGGGGTCTTCCATAATCAATGGAAGTGAGCACAGTGGGTCCCCTTGGCCGAGGTCATGTAAAGCGCGTGTGGCTTTAAAAAGGAAGTCGCTGGTGGTGGGCGCACGGATGATGCTGAACAGCATCAAGGAAAGAGATTGAGGAAGGTGAGATAAAAGCGTCTGGAACAGTTCAACTCATCAAGCTGTCATAAATTGGATTCTCTCAATATGTCTGCCTGGTTATCTTTATTGACTTTGTTTTATTACAACTGTCTTGCTGGTTTTTACAAATCTACCTCAGCCAGTAAGGCCTAAGACGTGGTTCACATGAAATATTCATGGCATTTATAGCCTTATTTCTAAAATTAAAAGTTGATGTGAAAAGCTGGAATAAAAAGAGTTTGTCCATTTTATGGTGAGAGCATAAAAGGGAGAACTAGCAGAGAGGCGGGGGTGGGGGTGGGGTGCTAACAGGAAGGAACTATCTGGAAAGTGTAAGTCTGAGAACCCGGGGAAGGAAAGAAGGAAAGAGACAAAGAATCTGAAGAATTGAAAACTTGTTAGGGAGCCAAGCTGTGACTTCAGCCATCCAGTGTGGGAAATTGCAGCTAAAGGAAATGGAGAATTTCAAAGACTCCCTCCCACCACTGCCCCCCAACCGGGGGAGGATCTCCCATGGGCTTTCTCAGGCAGCCCAGCAGCCATAAGAACCCAGTGAACCCTCTGCAGGAAGGGTCAGAATTCATTTTAATGAACAAGAAAGAGCAGAGTGGAAGACGACCCCTGTCGACTCAGTACCAGGCACTTTCTATATGTGACATACAGTTTCGTGTCCACCAATCACATTGATAGCTTTTTAACAAATGGGGAAACAAAGGTGAGAAAATGCCATGGAGGTCACGCCTGATCTCTGTCTTCAGATAAGCACATCCAACTTCATGACAGCTGGAGGCCTCTCTGGCTACCAGGCAGTGGGGCAGGCAGCCCTTCACCCTCCTCTCCATACTTTTTGCCGCCATTCCCCACCAACTGGGCACTCTGGCTGCTCTGCTTCGTTGGATAATTCTTTGCAGCGGTCACACTGCTCACAGAAGATCCGGTTATGGAGACCTCTTAGGGACGCTAACAGACTACAGATGGCAGCGATACAGTGCTGTCGCTCACAGGGCCTCTCTTCTCCCTCACTGGCAGCAGGCATGCTGCTTTGGTCCTTGCTTTATTGGCCATGTGATCCCTTGGGTGTTGCCTTTGCGGGCTTTGCCGTTCGACTTCATTGCCCTGGCATGCCATGTGACTCCTTTGTGCTAAATTAGGGCCCCCGTGTTTCAGTCTTTGCTGCCTCTGTCACTTTAACAGGGATTTGCACTCTGCCAGTTCCTCTCTGTCCTTGATGGTCACAGGAATTCTCTAGTCCTGCTCCTGAGATGGGTTTCTTACATTTAGAGAAATGGCAAAAGTGACCAATCGGCAAGTTCATATCCTCGGTAGCTTATTTGCATGGTCTCACATAATCGTTTGGTGGGAGCGGTAGAGAAATGGACAGAAGAGTCATATTTAAATGAAGCATGTGCACATCATCACACCGGGCTTCAAGCAGGCATGGATTCAGTCAGCTCGCACTGGCTTCCCAGAACTAATTTCCGGTTGAGTTCGGTGGACCAGTTGTTCAAATGACTCTTGTAAGCAGGTCCCTCTCTAAGGTGGGCGGCTGGGCAGCTACCAATGTGGAAATCATAGATTAATATTTCTTACGCCTGTTTGATGTTTACCCGTGCAACAGCATATTCTAAGCATTCGTAGTCATGTCTGTTCTGTCCACTCGTATAAAAATTGAGATGGAACTGTGCTTAGAACTCTTAGTTATTCATCTCGTAAGACTTGCTGTACTTTGATGAAATACTACTTTTTTATTTCTTTGCACTTTTTACTTCAGTAAACAAGCATATAGCATAAAGAGAAGAGTGTCCGGGAACCTGAGGGTGATATACTCTCATTCATTTCGATTCTGCATTACACCCCAAATTCCCAATAGATATTATGAATGAACAGGCAATTCCTGAAAATGTTCAAAGAGGTAAAAATAATGTCAAAACACTTGCTGTAAGTTCAGCAGAAGCAGAATGGGGTTTACAAAGATGAGCATAATATATTCAGAGATGAGAAGATGGAACTTTTTAGTAGGCTAATCGGTCTATCTCTAAATGAATGTGGTCCTACCCCAACAGTGAAAAAATGGTTAAGGATAAATAAATCCCAAAGCTCAGATGAGATGGAAGAATATTGCAAGTGAGGATGCCAATAGTAATATTGAAATATGTCAGATAAATGTGTTTTGAGTCGTATTATTTTTATTCATTAATATTCAAATCTCTTTCCTATAGGAGAATCAAGTTTTGTGGACCTCATTATGGTTTTATTAATTATTAAGTATTAATCATATGAAATGAACAAGCTTTCTATATACCTTTTGTATGCATACTTAAAATGGAAACTAGGGCAGCTCACTGGTGTGAAATTATTTGAATACCCACCACCGACTTTAAGAGTTTAGTGGCTTGCTCGAGGATGTGGAGCAGTACCGCTGGAGGCCAGATGCCCAGAAGCTTCAGAGTGCAGGCACGATCTCACCTGGTTTCCCATCCGACGTGCAGGGTCATCCATCATTCAGAACACAGAGGAAAGAGCGGTGATCCCCACAGCCCTGTCTCACGCACCTTGCTGCCAATGTTAAGATAAATGTAAATAGGTGCTCCTGGAAAAAAAAATCTAAATTAGTTTTATAGGAGCCAAGAGAGACAAGATTGTCTCGTCACAGGGACATAAAAACAAACTCCGGGGGCAAAGGAAGTCCACTAGCTGAGGGTCTTTAGAATCCGATCCCATCCACACTGTGTCGCGGCGGGTCTGGCATTCTCCATCTTGGCGACACAGTGGAATTTCTGGGAAGATGAAGTCCCTCACATTTTGATTGCTTCCTTGGAGATTCTGATGTTTACTTGTCTGGGGTCTGGCCTGGTCACTGGTATTTCTAAGGGTTCCTCGAGTGTTATAAAGGGCCTATGATACAGTCCAAGAACCGCGGAGTATGGTGGCACTCCTTTGGGTCAGTCTTCGGAGAAATGATCCTGCCCTGTGCAGTCCCTTTCGTTAGTCCGAGGAGTTGTGAGGATCACGTTGGGGAAACATTGGACTGCTACTTGCAAGTCTGCCATTCAAACTCCGCAGGAAAAAGAGGAGGCTCTCTGCTGGAGTGAAGATCCAGTTTCAGAGGCCATATGTGGTGCTTCCATGAGTTGTAATGGGCTCCAAGACTGTAGGTTTGCTTTTGGTTAGTCTGGGGTCTTTGCATAATAAATGGTTACTAAATGCTTGGCAGATAAGGTGTCAATGTGGCTGGGTCAGACTTTTCCGTGGTTTGACACTTAAGGTCTAAGAATACTCTATGATGTGAACAGACACAATGTAATCAGCTTCTTATGACTATTCGAGTGGAATGCAACCCTCTTTCTCTCATCACAGCTCTGATGCAATTGAAAGGGAATGTCCAGGAGGCTGGCCAATTACCTCTAGAAGTAGATGCTTTGGGAATGCATGCTTATTTTTTGTTGGATCTGGACCCGATATTTAGCTTGTGGATCTCTGGCTTTTTGGACTCCAGCCAATGGCCGGTCAAATTGCCTGTCAGCCCCCAATTCATCAGAGGTCTGTCACCTCACTTGCAAGCCTTGGACTCATTTACCTCTACATTTACAAGCAAGACTGGATTCACCAGCCTCTGCAATCACCAGGCTGTGGACTTTCTGCTGATCTTGGGTATATTAGTCCCCAAGGTTACTTGAGTCAGAAGAAGCCTCCGGCTTTACATGTGGTCTGTGGACCGGAACCTGTTTTGACTTGTATGTCTCAACTTTTATGAGGGTTTGAGACTTTTTCTTTATATAATCTCACCTGAATATTAAGCATCATTTTAGAGAACCCAGCCGAACACAGAGGATACCTTGTTTAATGGCCAAGTAGCCATATTTATACATCGCTGACCCTGTGAAAGCTGGTTTTCTGTTAATGCCTGCCGACTTTCAATACTTCCAGTATAGCTTAGTATAGCCTAGCCTACTCAGACTGTGCTTCAGTAAATTCAAGTAAATATCAAGGTTTTTGGGTGTCATCTCACCTGTTGCTAGTGATCTTATTTTGCCAATTCCAGTACTATTTTAAATGATCATTTTTAAGAATTTGTGAAACTTTATCCAGGAAAGCACCTCATATCAAGTCTATATTCCTTCAAGAAGGCTGACATCTGGTGGCCAGAAGGATAGCATACCATAGTGATTAAAATCATGAACCTGTGGATTGAATTGGGTCTTTCTAGGCTCAAATCCAAGCTCTCCTGCTTCAATCCCCTAAATGCTAGGTATCTCAGCTCTCTCATTATTATCACATGACTTTCTGATCGTATATTTTTTATGATACCCCTGCTGTGTGGCACTGGTTTGTTATTTTTGGCTGAATGGTTAAATATCAGTTATTTGGATGTCAGTACTAATTCTAATGACTGACAAATCCTTCCTCGTTTTCCTTTTTTTTTTTTTTGCTGTTTCTGTCTTTTAAAGAGAAACAAGTCAACAAAGGCAGCAGTTGCAGTGTGTGCAGAGCAATTCGTGGGTTGTGGAAGGCTTTTGAAGACACTCACTTTGACTTCATCAAGCGATGAGGCGCAGGAAGGAGTGGAGCCTTTTAAGATGGATGATTGGCAACAGGTATATTCTTATCTGCATAATTGCTGTGAGGGAAATCTATAATCCAGAAAAGTATCCAACCTAGACTTCACAAAGGCCTATTTGACAAAGTACAGAGGACGATAAAAGTCAGGTTGCTTAAAGAGAAAATTATTAAGATGAGAGTTATTTATATCAAAGTGTGATAAGTGATTGTTTAAGGTTTTAGAATTGTACCATAAATCATCATGAAAACCTAAGTTGCTTCTCCTTGGGGGTCCCGTGTTGGCAATCAGAAGAAAAACCCTTGTAAAGTTCAGATCCTACTTCAGTTGCACTCCAAGGGCATCATAAATCAAATAACAGCATCTGAGAATCGAGGATAGTTTATTTCTGGTTTCCAGCTGTAATTTTTCTGGATTTCAAAACTACTGCCTTGATATTTACTTTTTTTACTCCTGGGAAAGACGGGAAAAATGACTCTTCTACATTCCCACTGTCTAGGATATTAGCTGTGACAATTCCTATTGGCTGACCTCCTGAAAGAGGACATCACATTTCCCCAGCTCAGCTTTTCTTCCTCGTTTCTCACTATAGATGTGACTGCATGACACGCACTGAGTATTGGATGAGAGTCTGAGAAGCTGTGCAAGTCACCCTGCACAAAGAGACAAGACATTCTATATCATTTCCTTCCAAGCGCTGTTGGCACAGATGCAGTTCCCAAGCATTATACAGTTACAATTTCATTTTGTGGCTTTCTGGAAAGTGCTTCCTCAGGGTTTGGCTTTTAAAAGTTTGATTTTTTTAACCTAAAAATGTATAACTAATTTAATATGCCAATTATCTTGCTGTTAGGCTGCTAGCTACTTTATAGGAGTCAAACACTTAAAAAAATTCAGCCATGGTAGTTTATATTCACGAATGATTAACTGATGCTTGGAAGAACTTTAAGCATGATTAGAGGTTTAGCATAGGAAAACCAAATCAAAAGAAAAATAAAGTTTCCCTTTGAAGAGAATGAACTGACAATTTTTCTATACCTCTAACTGATTTGAAATCAGCAACTGCTTTCACGTGTTTGTATTTATGGGTTTTGTACTTGATTCAGCTGGATCCCACCAGATGTGATGAAGAAACCTTGGCACACAGGAACAGCACATGTCATATTCTGAGCTATCATTTCTATCTCAGAGTGCTACATCAGGCATCAGAACCCCCAACACAAACAACAAAGAAAACATATTATTGAGTATGAGGGGTGTCAGAACAGAAACCCCAAACCCATCTGTAGACAATGGGACATCTCTTCATAGAAGGATCACGAGGAAGGGACGAGTCAGCCATGCAGTACAGCTCCAAAGAAACACACAAAATCCTCTGGTTCCTTAAAGCTTCCCCCATCCCACCTTCTGCCCCCCCCCCCCCTCATAACCCTGGTCCTGCCTTTCACTGCTCAGAAGCATGTGCACAGGAATAGATAAGAGCTCATGACACACAGAATCCACGTCAGATAAACCTGTCAGGAACATAAGCGGAAGTAGCAAAACCAGGAGGGGAGGGGGAAAGTGGAGAGGGGAGGGGAGGAAGGGGGAACCAATCACAATGATCTACACACCACCACCATCACCAGGGGGACAAACAATAAAAACCGTGGGAGAAGGGAGACAGTAGTTGGTGTAAGATATGCAAATTATAATAATTTATTTTATCAAGGGGTCACGAGGATGGGAGGGGGAAAGGGAGGAAAAAGAGGAGTTGGTACCAAGGGCTGAAATAGAAAGTAAGTATTTAGAAAATAATGATGGCAGCATTTGTGCCAATTATGCTTGATACAATCGATGTATGGATGATTATAAGACTGGTAAGAGCCCCCAGTAAAATGGTATTCAAACTTTTGGAATTTTGGATTAACCATTTAGAAACATATCATCAGCGCGTAGTATTCCCAAACAAAGCCTATGTGTTATTAGAGTCAAACCTTTTCAAGTCCTCAACAAGTGGGCAGCATGCTAGCCTCTAAACCCTGGCTCCTGAAGCTGACCTCAGTAGACACCGGGTTCTTGGAAATAAACAAAAGGAGACGCTGTGCGATGAAAGAAGTGCAGCTCCCAAAGGAAAGACCTTGTTCACCCCCACAGAGCTTCCACCCCTTGCTAAAGGGAGCAGAAGACTTTACCAACGGCATTTTGTAACAGGTAATACATGGAAAGGGCCTCCAGTGCTACAGTTCCTGGATTTCCATAAACTTCGGCATTGTAGGCAATCAGGAAAGAGTATACACAACGGAAACGCAGTCTAGCAATTTTTATTTCAGCAGTTTTGAAAGACTATAGACATAAGACTACAAAGAAACCTTTCTCCAAAGCTCTTTTTGTATCTACAAGTGTCATGTTTTGTAATATCGAATCAGGGTCCAAGGCATTAGTGCACATTAATCTCCTAGAGTGGTTGTAATAAGTTATATATCTAGGTGACTTAAAACAAAAGTACATTCTCTTTGAGGTCTGAAGACGAGAAGTATGAGATCCAAGTGTTTCAACGTCCTTGAAGTATGAGATCCTACCCTTGAAATGTGCTAGGGCAGAATCCACCCTCATCTCTCTAGGTGTTCCTCAGTTTCGGGCATCTTCAATCTCATTTCTGTAATTATCATCATGTGACCTGCTTCCATATGTGTCTATGTCTTTATATGGCCTTCCTGTAAAGAAAATCAATCATTGATTGGGTTTGGAAGCTCCCTAAATCTAGTAAGATCTCATCCAGAGTAATTACACTGTCAAGATCCCAATTCCAAATAAAGTCACATTCTGGGGTTCTGGGTGCACGCACATTATCAGAACACCCTCTTTAACTTAGTGCCCTCTAGCTCTTCAAAATCTTTGCACCTCAGTGCCTTTCTTTTTTCTGAAATTCTTGGAGTATTCTGATTATCTCCTACCACTGATGTAGCAGCGATGGCTGAGTGGGACAAGGATTGTTTAAACATAGTCCCCAGAAGAAAATGCACACAGAAAAGATTTCTCCATTCCTTTTAGGAGAAATAAGAAAATATTTATAATCCCGGAATCTCAATTTATAAGTCATAAAGTGATGGTGGGAATTTCTGGCGACAGCTAGAAATCCTTGGTGATTGCTTCACAAACATAAATGTTAATACTGAGGAACCAAGTGCTTGTTAGTTTTTTACAATCCTTTCCAGGCCCACAGAAGTGTCCCAGAAGAAGGATGGCACTGTTCGTGAGTGTGGTCATTTCCTGGAGATAGTAGGTCTTACACTCAGAGTGTGTGTGGCTGTCATGTATTTGTGATGTCAATTTCATGATTGGGATGTAAGGGTGGAGTCTAGCCTGTTAATCTGGAGATAGCTATTGAGTAGCCAATGAGCCCTCTGTGTGGGTTTGACTTTCTCCTGAACCTTCTGGAAAATCTCATGGTATTTCCCTGGTGGAGATGAGAAGCTATCTCCCCAGTTGTTGGGAGCCAGTCTCTGAGACAATGAACTACAGACAAGACAAGGTGGCAGTATCCTAGGAGCTAGAGGAGCTGGAGGAGAAGCCACACAGCCTTACCCTGATGGAACCAGACCTCTGAAGCTGGAGAAGCCACATGGAGAGTCCTGCCAGTGCTGGGTTGCCTCTACCATCACTGGAAGCTGTTGATGGACCCTGAGCCCTGGAAGCGAGGAGCCAAGGGGAGACCCCTGCCGGTGCGAGGATTCTGCACCCACTGGCCTGTGACTTTGTGAGCCAGAAGGAGACTTTATAGACTGGAATCTGGCATATGGGCTAATATCGGACTTATGACTTTGAACTGGGCTGGGTTGGGATGCTTTCTCAATGTTCCATTCCTCTTGTACATAATGCTTACCCTTATATCCATATGCGTGTCTATGACTTTGTTTCTCTCGTCTACTCAGACTAACACAGTGTGCATCACAGCTCAGAGCCAGTTGTTAGGAGTCAACGACTTGGTTTCAGCTCACAGCAACCTTATCTTCAGCACAACAAAGCACTGCCCAGTCTGTGCCATCCCCACGATTGTTCTCATGTTTCAGCTGCATCCCCTGTGTCACTCCATCTTATTGAAGGACTTCTTTGTTTTCGCTGCCCACTGCTTTATCCAGCATGATGTCTTTCTCCAGGGACGGTGCCTTCAGACAACATATCCAAAGTGAATGAGACGAACAAAGTTTTGTCATCCTTCCTTCTGAGGGACATTCTAATTCTCCATAAACCAGGTTGGGTGACATGCCCACTTTAGGTACAGGAGCTTCACAGTGGATACTACCTTCCCTTAATAATTCTTGACATTTGCAAAGGCAGTTTCATTTAGAATAGGCCTGGGAATGGGGAATATTAAAGAGAGGCCCAAGAACTCTATTTGTTTTTCTTTTGAAAATTGAGGTGTGTATTCCTTCTCTTAAATCAGGGTGATCCCAATTTTACCTTATAAATCCAGATGGAAAAGAGGAGGCACACTGGTACAGATAGGAATTGAAAAAGTAGGGAATCCGAAACCCCTCAGGACCAATGTTGAAAAGGGAGACATTGGGAAGATGGAGAGCAAGCGGGGTAGAAAGAGAGAACAGAGTGCAAAGATTTACATATAACCTTCTCCTTGGGGGACAGACAACAGAGAAGTAAGTGAAGGGAAATGTTGGAACCAAAATTGTAATAATTTATAAATGATCAAGGGTTCATGGGGGTGTGGGGAGCGGGGAGGGAGGGGGAAATGAGTAGTGGATGCCAGGGCCTCAAGTAGAAAGCAGTGTTTTGAGAACGATAAGGGAAGTCCATGAAAAAGTGGATGTATGTGTTGATTGTGATGAGTTGCTAGAGACCCGAGTAAAATGATTTTAAAAAAGAAGATTGTTCTAAACTTGAATTCATTCCGATGCGTGACCCCACTCCACCCGTACCTTGTCCAGTGGAGCTCTCCTTTCCAAGGTCAGTGTGACATCTCAGCTAACTGTGAAAAGCAGGCTGTAGGAAAGGTGGTCACTATTGCCTGTGGCAAGGAGCACCACAGCAATCTTGCCTTGCACCTTGGTTGTGGAACTGTTCCCTGTGACACAGCCATCTCTTCCATGGCACAGAGTCGCCTGGGCATCGATGTGAGCTACTGCCACTGCAGCTGCTTTCCATGATGTTTATAAAGATGACTTCAATAGAAGATTTCTGACCCATTATTGACTTTTGTCTATAAAACACATATTTGGAAGAAAAAAATAGCTTTTTTCAAAAAAAAGGGGGGGGGGACTTGAAAAAAGCTAAATTTATAGATAAAATTTAACCACAGTAAACAGAAAAAAAAATCAGAGTGAGCTTGGCAGAAGCAGTTTCAAATTCTTAGTCCGGACTTTCTGAGATCAGTGTCAAATATGTCCTTTCTGAGAGAACTCTTTGTGAAACTCCAAGGGTAAATAGTGAAGAAAAGGAACTTGAATGAGCTCAGAATTTTATTTTTCCTTGCCAAGGCTAAAAGGCATGCACGTGAGTGTAGCGGGCACGAAGCATGAGTTGCAGTTTATTGCACAGCAGAATTTTGCTCAAAGATCACTTGGTATGTGAAGACTAGTGACGCCATCATGAAAACCTAACCTTAGGTTATTCCAAGCCAGTGGACAGAGAATGGAAAAGACTCAAAGGGGCTTTTAGCAAGTGCTGAAAAAAATTTATGGCAGGTGGATGAGGGCTTGCATAAGAACCCAAAATATGTTACTGGAGCCTTGGGAAAGATGACTGTTTTTTATGCAAAAGCAGGAAGTTTACAGAAGCAGTGGTCTGTACTCATGTGCAACAGATGAAAATTTCAGCATGAGTGCTGACCACGCCAGTCTATTGATCGTGTTTGTCGTTGTGGTCAGGTGCCATCGAGCTGGTTCTGACGGGCAGCAACTCTGTAGACAGCAGAATGAAACACACCTCGTTCATCACCAGTCTCACAATTCTTCTTTTGTTTGAGCCCATTGTTGTAACCTCTGTGTCAGTCCATCTCGTCAAGGGCCTTCCTCCATATTGCTGCCCTTCCTCTTAAATCCTCGCTGGTAACATTTTCCTGTTCTTTTAATGGTGGGCAGCCACCGCATAAGCTCTCTCGGTCTATACATATTTGATAGTGTCTGAGCCCGATTTTATAAAGTAAGCACTGTTATTACCCTCATTATATGAATGGATAGTTTGATCCATAGATTGTTTAAGTCCATTTCTCCAATGGAGGAACTCTTCAAAAGTACCAAAAGCAAGATGATAATATAATTTGAAAGTCTGATGGGGAAAATGATTCTTTCTAATTCTTTTTTTTTTGGAGGGGGGGCATCATTACCCTCTGGTGGTGGGAGTAGAAGGCCCAGACTTGCTGCTGGATTTGAACCTCCCACCCAGTGGGCTGCAGTCCCGTGCACAACCACTACACCACCAGGGCTCAGCCCCTAAATTCTTATTCTTAGGTGATATTCACTGATGTAAAATATGTTGTCCACGGACCTGATTCGCTATGTCAATGAGTGTTCATTTGGGGGAAATTTGTTGTTGAACGCCATGAAATTGATTCTAATGCAGTGATAGAATAGAGTTTCTTGATATAATCTTTAAAGATGTGGGGCTTTATTGTTTTGTTTTTTAATTCTTCAAGTTTTTTAAGATGGGGGTTGGTTATGATTTTGCCTCTCTTACCCTGCTGGTGAGGAAGGGAATTCTTCAACCTAATTTTTTTTTCTTTCTATTTTGTCCTTCAGAGACTCACCTCAGCAGGACATTGAACCACCCTATTCTAGGCTTCAGATCTCTGCATTTCTCTCTGTCATTTGGTACTGGATTTAGGCTGGTTTCTTGGCACTAATTTTACAATTTATCTTCCTTTTTTGCCTTGTTCAACTTACCTAATGAGATATTTTTCTATTGATCATAAAAAATGTTTTCAAGAGAGGTTAATTCTGCAGACTTATGTTGATTGAAACCTATGTATGGCAGTCACTAATCTGATGTCAATTTCAGGATTGGGAATGTAGGAATGGAGTCTAACCTGTTAATCTGGAGCTAGCCAATGAAACCTCTGTGTGGGCATGGCTTTCTCCTGAGAATTCTGGAAATTCTGTCCATATTTCCCCCGTGGCGGTGAAAGACTTATAGTTCAGTTGCTTGTAGATGTTCTACTGACAAGACACTAGGCTTACTCCTTGTGAGACATCCCAGAGGAGAATCCACATGGACTGACTCCAATGGAACCAGAACTCTAAATCTGGAAAAACCACATAGAGACTTCTGCCAGTGCTGAGATGCTTGAGAAGCCACAGAGAGGCCCCTGTCAGGGCTGAGATGCTTCTACCATCACTGGATACACAAGACTCTGCATCCACTGGCTTGCAATTGTACTGGCGTCATTGGATGTGCTTCATGAGTCTGAAGAGGATTTATGAAATGGTATCAGACATATAGGCTTATATCAGACTTAATGACCTTGGGCCGGGGTTGGGATGTTTTCTTTTTTTTGTAGACTTTTTTTTTTTTAATAATTCATTTTATTGGGGACTCATACAGCACTCATCATAATGTATACATACATACATACACACATACATACATACGTTGTGTCAGTAGTTACATCTTTTCTGGGATGGGGTAGGGTTCTTTTTTTTTTTTTTTTT
>PVJH01002191.1:0-38814 GCA_004026705.1 Nesogale talazaci | reverse complement strand
GCAACAGAGTTCAGGCATATTCGGCCTGTAGTCAGGTCAAGCATGTCTGAGCCGGAGGGCTCCTGACAGGTCCCCCTTTTTTATTTTTTCAAGTAATATCTTCCCGGGAACTCTGCCTGTCTTAGGTTGTCAGGACGCACACTCAGTCCTTACCCGTCATCGGTCAATGGCCTTCTAATGTCACCATGGCCTGTCTTAAGTTGGTAAAGAGTGCTCCTGATCTTACCCGTCATTGGCTGTCAAGTTCAGCTCACGGAGGCAGAGGGTCTTATCACATACTCGTCGTGTGTGCCACTAGTTACTCTTGTATATAAAACTTTGTTACACAAATATGAGTGTTTATGAATTTGTTTCTCTACTCTACCTGGACTAACACACTATGTATGTTTTAAATCATTTTATTAGGAGCTCATACAACTGTTTTCACAATCCATGCATACATCCATTGCATGTAAAACACATTTATACAGTTTTTGCCCTCATCATTCTCAAAACATTTTCTTTCTACTTGAGCACTTGGTATCAGCTCTCATTTTCCCCTCCCTCCTCGTTCCCAGCTCCCTCATGAACCCTTGATAATTTGTAAATTATCATTTTGCCTTTTATTACATTGCATGATGCCTCTCTTTACCCACTTTTCTGTTGTCCTTCCCCCCAGGGAGTGTTATATGTAGATCCTTGTAATTAGTTCCCCCTTTCTACTCCACCTTCCCTTTACCCTCTCAGTATGGCCACTCTCTTCACTGGTCCTGAAGGGATCATCTGTCCTGGATTTCCCATGTTTCTGGTTATTATCTGTACCAGTGTATATCCTCTGGTCTAGCTGGATTTGTAAGATAGGATTGGGATCATGATAGTGGGGGAAAGGAAGAATTTAAGAACTACAGGAAAGTTGCATGCTTCACTGTTGTTACACTGTACCTTGACTAGCTCATCTCCTCCCCCAGACCCTTCTGTAAGGTAATGTTGCTTTACCTACAGATTGGTGGACTTTGGGTCCCCAATCTGTACTCCCCCTCATTTCTAGTGATATAATTCTTAGTTGTTTTATTTCTTATACCTGATCCCTTTGGTGCCTCATAGTCACATAGGGTGGTGTGCTTCTTCCATGTGGGCTTTATTTCTTCTGAGCTAGATGGCTACTTGTTTAGCTTCAAACCTTTAAGATCCCAGATATTGTATCTTTTGATAGTCAGGCAACATCAGCTTTCTTCAGCACATATGCTTATGCACACATTTGTCTTCAGCAATCATATCAGGAAGGTGGGCATGCAATGATATGACCTTTTGTTCTTTGATGCTTTTTGACACCTCGTATTTACACAGGTTGGTGTGCATCTTCATTGTGAGTTTTGTTGCTTCTGTGGTAGATGGTTGGTTGTTTACTTTCAAGCCTTTAAGACCCCAGATGCGATATCTTTTTATAGTCAGGCACCATTAGCTTTCTTCACCACTTTTGCTTATGCACACCTTTGTCTTCAGCGATGGTTCTGGGAAGGTGAGCATCATGGAATGCTAATTTAATAGAACAGAGTGTTCTTGCATTGAGGAAGTTCTTGGGTGGAGGCCCAATATCCATCTGCTGCCTTAATACTAACCTTCTAAGTATATGCATGTAGATCCATTTCCCCATCATCATAAAAAACATTTACCTATGATCATGCCTATATTTAGACCTCTATAAATGTCCTTTGCCTCCTATTTCTTTCCTTGATTTTCTTTTACTTCCCTCTTTTCTCTCTAGCATGCTCACCCTTCATTTATGTCTCTGTAATTTCTCTTGGTTACCTTACTCTTGATCAGTTCCTATGGCAAAGTTGGTGTGAGAAACCTATGTATTTCTAAGAAAGTTTAGCTTCAAGATTGCTCCTTGACCAGTTCCTTGGAAATTAGTTCTGAACCTTTTGAGCATTCTACTTTATATGAGTGCTTTTGTATGCTTTAAAACTTGAACCATATGACATCATTTGGATGAGAGTGAATATGCTTCATTTTGACTACCTACTTTTGCTCTGAGGGCAGTGGTGTCACTAGAGTTCATGTTACCCAGTGGAGTAACTCACCCAGTGATCCATGAGTGGGGTGGCTATCCAAACCCCCCACTGGCCCTGTCCACCCTCACTGAAGACCCTGTGCTGCCGAGTTCCACTCTCTGGAACTCAAACATGTAGGGGCAGGCAGACTGTGAGTTGCTACTCTGAGTGACAGCTGACACTATTCCCAGGCATGGGCCTGCCCTGGCAGTATCTCTCCTCAGGATCAGCCTTCTCTCCTGCCTCCATGGCTGTCCTGGACCCTGGTCTCATTTTGGTGTCACCCCTTTCTAACAGGCTCTGTTTGCTTATTTCACTGGCTTCCAGTAAACATCCTGGACACTGAATCAGGTAGGATTCTTTGGATGATAACTCTTTGCTTATGTGGTGCCACATCATGTCTGGGAAAATAATGTATATTTGTAAGGCACCATTGGGATCAGAAAATGGAAGCTTGTGTCTGTGTTTTCTGGATTTTTCCTCATGTTCCTTTCCCGTGGGCTGACGTTAATCTATAAACTTCAGCTGTAATAAATGGATACCATTAATGTAACAGTTTCTTTTAGAGGTCTTTCTTGTGAATCATTTGGTCCAAGGTTAGATTTAAATGTCTATTTTTTCCATGCTTATTTCACTTTATGAACTTTCAAATTTGTACATAAAATTTGCTATACTCCTTTCCTGGTCACCAGTCTGCTTTAGCTTGCAATGTATTGAAATAGCTGTGCTGTAAGCTATTTTGTTCTAGATTTAGTTGTACCGAACTATCAGAGGATTAATTGCATGTGTTTGATAATATAAATATCTGTTTTGTTGGTTTTTTAATTTATATTTTCCCATATTTTCTGGATATCATCTTTAGCATCAACAACTACTCTTTCCCCTCACCTGTTGGATGCTAAATCTCTCTCTATATATCTATTTATCTCTCTATATATCCCTTGTTCCAAGTCCTTTCCGAATCTGGCCTATTCTTTGAATGTCATTTCATCTATCCTCGTTTCTTGCAAATTCTGGTTCAAATTTTCTTTTTGTAGGGATTCTTCATTCATGTTCAGTTAGGAATATAAAGAAAACAGTGCTCACTAGCATCCAAAAAATTTGTCTGCCTCATCCCTTAAGAATGTGAACAGTTACTTGTAAGTGTGATTGAAGATCAGAAGTTGTTTCTCTAAAAAAAGAAGAAATAAAGGAAAAGAAAAGTGAAAAGAATGAAAGAATGAGTGAAAGAATGCAGAAATGTGTAGGGAATTTTCTTTACATTGGTCACCATGGAGGACAGCTGATGAGCGGGAAAAAAGTCCATAGATTTCTGAACAAAGTAGAACCTGAAGTTCTTATGCAATGAGAAAATAAGAATAATTAGGGAATCAGACTCTCAGAAGATTACAAAAACTCCAGGGAATGTCACTGTTCGGGTTTGAATTTAAGTGATAAATAACAAAATAAAACCTGAGGTAAACCTATGTTTTTGGAAGGAATAATAAGATAGTCAAAGACCACATATTTGCTAAGAACTGTGAAAGTGTTCTCTCTAAGAAATTACAAGTTAGATCCAAACTTAATATGCATACTAGACATATTTTAGAGCTGTTGATTTGGCTTTAGTTTTTATAAATGTGCCACTTTCCCGGTGTGTAGCCCTTCAATGTCTGGTAGACACTGTCTCATGACCTCTCATGTGGGAAAAGATTAACAGGAGAAATATGAACAAAACAAGTCAATACTTTGATGACACAATCTGGACTTCTCTATTGAAAGGGTAGTATTCATTACATATGTATTATATGGAAGATATAACTCCTACTTATTATGGCTCATGGAATGAAAGATATGCATAATTATTTTAAGGTTTCCAAAAGTTTTACCGAACAGATCTTTAACAATGAATATGATATCAAAATAAAGACTCTCAGAGGCCAAGAAACTGGTGAAACATGAGCAACAGAAACAAAAGCATATAGGCTTATTCTGTTTACTTTTGTATTTTTCTGTATGTGTATGCATGCGTGTGCACACACACACACACACGGTTTGGGTTTGGAGAACAATTTAGTTTCCCACCGAAAAATCAGAGCTACACTGTTTCATAACATTAATTGCCATTCCTCCCTTTCCCACTTCCTCTCTAGGTTTCCCATTTCCAATTGCCCTCTCCCTGTTCCTTTGGACAAATGCTGTATTTTTGTTATTCTTTGGTTGATGGTTCTGAATGTTTTTACTTCATTCATCTCTTTGTGTGGTTCAGATGTGATCATGAGGTAACTCATGGGATGGATGACTTACATTTATCCACCTATCCATGTCCTGCTTTAGAATTCCTCTAATTGCCCATTCCCCTATTTTTTTGAACAGTTAACAAAGACTCAGCATACTATAATTTCTCTCTCTAGTCTCTAATATCCTTTGCTAGACCAGAGAATAATACAGGTGGGAACTGACTCCTGGATCTGCTGCTGTTTCACTGATGTTCTATCAAATTTCTGGATCCAGGAAGTTCTTTGTCTACATGGATCATGTGTTCAGAGCATGTGCTCCACTCTGGGCACATGCCGGTGCTGAAATTCCTCCTCCTGCTTCTCCGAGGGTCATTTTGTACACAGCAGGAAGCCTCTCCAGAGAATCCTGCTCACAACTACTCACAAGTGAATCCTATCAGTGATTTCCCCACCTTCTTATCAGACCCATGCAGGGTAAGTTCCATTGGTGGGAGCTAAAGACGCTGACTGGAGAAGCCACATTAAATAATTCACTGCCCCTTCAAAAGTGTTGAACTAAAAAAATAAAATATATTTGAGTGGTTCACAATAATTTACATAATTGCAATGGAATTTCACAGGATTAAATGTATACACATACACAAAAATATGTAGCTAAGCCATGCTGCTCTTAATTGCTTTACATATAAGATGGAAATTGAATAAGAGAGACCAGAGAAGAATCTATGGGTTTTAAATGTCATGCTGGATAAGAATATTGAAAGTAACACAGGGGCTGAGCCCTGGTGGCTTAAGTGGTTGAGTGTGGGACTGCGGCCAGCGGGCTTGGTGGTTCAAATCCAGCGGCGGCTCTAAGGAGCAGTGCTGGGTAGCTCCCACGACCACCAGAGGGCAGTGATGCCACAAAACAAAAACAAACAAAAAGAAAAAAAAGAGAAAATAAAGAAAGTACCAGAGACTTCTGAAAAGACAAACCAATATGTCTTAGAAAGATGTATGGCCAGAGTGCTCCTTAGAGGAAAGAATGGAAAGACTTTGTTTTATATACTTTGGTCATGTTATCAGGAGAGATTATTTCTTTTCTTAAAATTATTTTATTGGGGCCTTATACTACTCATCAAAATTCATGCATTCATCCATTGTGTCAAGCACATTTGTACATTTGTTGTCCTCATCATTCTCAAAACGTTTACTTTCTACTTGAGCCCTTGGTCTCAGTCCTCATTTTCCCTCTCCCTCCCTGCTCTTCTCTCCTCATGAACCCTTGATAATTTATAAATTATTATTTTGTCATATCTTTCACTGTCCAATATCTCCCTTCATCTACTTTTCTGTTGTCCTTTCCCCAGGGAAGGGGTAGATTCTTGTAATGTACATCCTTGAAATTAGTTTCCCCTATCTCCCCTACCCTTCCTCTACCCTCCCAGTATCACCACTCTCACCACTGACCCTGAAGGGATCATCTGTCCTGTGTTTCCAGTTCCTATCTGTACCAGTGAACTCCTCTGGTCTAGCCAGATTTACCAGGTAAAATTGGGATAATGATAGTGGGTGTGTGGTAAACATTAAAGAACTAGAGGAAAGGTATATGCTTTCTTGTTGCTATATGCACCCTGGAGAGACCAGTTCTTGGAGAAGAACATCACGTTCAGTAAAGTAAAGTAGAAGGTGAGCCAAAAAAAGGAAGGCCAAAAAGAGTTGACACTGTGGCTATAATACTGGGATTAAGCATAGGAATAATTGTGAGGATAACACAGGACTGGGCAGGATTTCCTTCTTTTGTGCATAAGGTCATTATGGATCTGAAATGACTCCACCACATCTTATAACAATAGCACAGACACCCAAATGCAAACAAATGAAGGCATGTAAGATGAAGGTTATCGGATTGTGGCAATACCCTTTTCCTTGTGGTGATATTGTGCTGAAGTTATGCAAGGTGTTATCATTGGGAAAGATTGAGCTAAGTGTTCCTTTTTTTTTTTTTAAAGGCATCACTGCCCTCACATGGTGGGAGTAGGAGGCCCAGCCTTTGCTCCTGGGAACTGGAATTGAACCTCCATCCCAGTGGGCTGCAGTCCCGCGCACAACCACTACACCACCAGGGCTCAACCCGCTAAGTGTTCTTTTCTATTAGAATTCTTAAAATGGACTCCATTGGTAGTGTGTCACTTCTGACTTACAGTGACCCTAGTGTATCCAAAGGTTTTGTAAGTCTTTTCTTTCATCCATCATGATTTTGTAATAGCTTCTGTGTTAGGCCAAGTTGAGTAGAGAAACAAATTCGGTAACATTCCTATATGCATAAGAAAGAGCTTTATATCAAGAAGCTTTATATATCAGGAAGACATTTTAGTCTGTCTCAAGTCCCTAAACCCGATACTTGTCTGTAGTCCCTCTTCGGACCCATGGGGTCCCAGGTGATGATGCAGAATGCAGGAAGATCACAGGCCAGTGGGCCAAAGTTCTGTGGATCCAAAGGCACAGATTACCACAGGGATCTGGCAGGTCTCGGAGTGGCTTGTCAGCATAAATGTGAAGGGGGGGGGGAGGGGAGAGAGGTACCTGAGGATTTCCTTATGAGAAAGCCACACCTACAAGGCGGTGCCATCAGGTACAATGAGGTGACCTGATTGACAGCCTAGATTTCCTCCCTATACTTTATTATATCTTCAAGTGGACATGAAATCGTGTAACTGTCATACCTTCCTTAGTTCTCTGTATTCTTTTTGTCTGGCCAAGTGTTGGTGACAATTTGGATACCATTATGGTCACATGATGAATGATCTCCCTTTTTGGATGATTTTTGTCTTCAGCTTTGTCTTGTGATTTTCTTGAGTAAAATTTAATAAGTGTTTATTTGTTAACTGCATTGGAAATGGGGTCTCTTTTCTCCCTTGCCACAGCGTATCCAGGGTAGTCTCACTGAGTTTTTTAAAAATTTCATTGTGCTCATACTTGTAAATTATTTCATGCTGTAATTCATGAAAGTGAGTTGAAATTCCTTCTTGTGGAACTCTCGTTTCCAGGTAAATGAACTTCAAGATTAAAAATAAGGGTGAAAAAGCACAAAGGTACCAGAATGTGGAAGAAGTATGACAAGCTAATTTGTGATGGGATTATAGAAATAAATTAAGAAAAGTATTACATTTCAATAAGCATGTGATAACAAAATGATTCTCTTCATTGTATGGACTGGAGACCGAAATAAGGAAAAATGCTTGGGTAAACCACAATTGGCCAGAGACTGGATTTCAACAAATTCTTTAGAAATTATAGACTATTTCAAGTCTCAATTACACTCATCCATTCACCATTGGAAATACTCTATTTTAAACTTAGCTTGGCCCAAGGGAAATAAAAATTCTGTTGTTATTTCAGGAGCATGCCTAGTGGAATGAAAAGGGAGGAAATGCCATAAAATTAGAATTTCTCTAGCTGAAAAAACTCATTGACACATATTTCTGTGTACTTGGGCATTGGCAACAGAATAAGAAACAAAAATTTCAGAAGTTTAGTTTTAAAAGTTGTAATGCTCACCATCTCTGCTCTTTGGCACTCAGATTTTCCCATTTTAACTCAGGAAATGAGCTGAAATTTGTGCCCTATTTTTCAGTATATTTTCTGTAGAACATTGTTCTCATGATCAGAAAAGTTAATTTTTTAGAGAAAAAGATATGACATTGTTATCTTTGTAAACATTGGCCTTTTGGAAATGTGATATGTATGGTAGAATGAAAAAGAAATGTCCTTGATGAAATGTGTCTCCTTCACTTGAATTTTCCTGCTGATTACCATTAAAAGTCATAGCCATGAAGTGTGAAGTGATTTTTTCATATGCTTATATGTTCATATTTTCTATTGACAGTAGGAATAGGGGGAGAGCATTTTGACCTCATCTGGCACTGCTATTGTCAGGAGGCAGGGGTTAGACTTGCCTTCAGCCTTTATCCTTCTAGGCCAACCATCTGTCCCATGGCATTCTACTTCAATTTTGGGTTCAACAATTATTTTTAGTTTTTTTTTAATTAAGCATCACTGCTCTCTGGTGGTGGGAGTAGGAGGCCCAGCCTTTGCTCCTGTGAGCTGGAATTGAACCTCCATCCCAGTGGGCTGCAGTCCCGCACACAACCATTACGCCACTGGGGCTCAGCCTTCAACAATTATTTTTAATGGCCATGCAAAACTCACAGATAATACTTATAGCTGTGAGAATCTATTAGGAAATTTAATACATTACTATTAGTCAGAATCGGTAAACTATAAGGATAGAAACATTAGTCCATAACCACACCTGGCTTCAGCCAGCAACCACGTATCCCTCTGACCTCAGTCTATCAGTTATACAGTCCCTTGGCTTCTGCCTCATAATCCTATCTTCTCAGTGCCGTTCCTCTTATTCTGTTCCATAGTCTCCATGCTATAGTATGTAGTGTCTCTGGTCTCTGTCTATTCCACTTCAGACACATCTCGAACATGCTTGTCCAGTGATCTTGGACTTTCTGTTTCTTTGGTTCAAAGAGAGGAAGGACAGGAAGCTGATATCAAGGGCTCAAGTGAAAAAGTGGCTATTTGGAGAATGATAATGGCAGCAGATATATGAATGTGCTTAGCACTGTATATGTATTTATGTATCGTGAAAAATGATGTACAAGCATCCAATAGAATTATTATTATTATTATTATTTTATTTTATTTTATATTTTTGGGGGGCATCACTGCTCTCCAGTGGTGGGAGTAGGAGGCCCGGCCCCACTGCTGGAATTGAACCTCGGTCCCAGTGGGCTGCAGTCCCGTGCACAACCACTATGCCACCTGGGCTCAGCCCAATAAAATTATTTTTTAAAAAAGGTTTATTCTTATAGCCACGGAGAATGATAACAGAAACTGACAAATCCCCTCTATTGGTGTTATATACACCTTCCTTGCATAGTTCCTTGATCATTTGATGGCAGTTCCAAAGAAATAACAGAAGACCTGATGAGCTATGGGAGGACACCGAGAACATTTTTCATGAATAAATCAGAAATCCATTTAAAAGTAAGGAAAACAAACAAAAAAGAGAAGGATTGATGTCAAAGCATATGATTATGCTTTTAATGACAAATAGAAGGAATAAGGCAAATGGAAGAAATAATGAAGTTAAAGAGCTCAGTAAAGCAAGAAGACAAAATGAATATAACTTAATATGTCAATATTTAGTGAAAGAAAACCAAAAGGGAAGAGAGCATGTTCACTATATCATAAACTGAAAGAACTCAAGAAAATAAAAACCATGGTTGCAATCTTGAAAGATTCAGTAAGCAAATTATTGAATGATGCAGGAAGCTTCAAAAGAAGATACAAAGAATACAGCATCATTGCGCCAACGAGTACTAGTAGATATTTCAATTTTAGCAGGTAGCATAAGAGCAAGAACAAATAAGTGGTGAAGGAAAAACTTCAAGCTATAATGAAAGCATTAGGCTATCCAAGTCTCCAGGAATTGATGGAATAGCAATTGAAATGTTTCAGAAAGTTGACTGAGCACTGGAAGCACTTATTTGTCAATGCCAGTAAATTTGGAAGACACCTAACTGTAAGAGATCCATATTTGTAATTATTGCAAAGAAAGGCGATTCAATAGAATGATCAAGTTGTAGAACAGCATCATCATATTAAATGCAAGTAAAATATTAGTGAAGACCAACTGTGGTTGACATATTAACAGGAAGCTGCTAGAGGTTCAGGCTGAAGAAGGGGATGTGGAATGAAGAGAATTGTTGCTGATGCCAGATGGATCTTGGCTGAAAGCAGAGAATAAAAAGAAAGAAGCTTATTTGGGTTTCATTGATGATGCCAAGGCATTTGAAAATATAGCTCATAATACACTGTGGATAGCCTTGAGCACAGTGTGAACCCCAGAACCATTCATTCTACTCATGAAGAACACGGGCAGGAATCAAGTGGCATCTGTGCAAAAAGAACCAGGGGATGCTGCATGGTTTCAAATCAGGAGAAATGTATATCACGGTTATATACACTCACCATACTTAGAGTATTCAAGCTGCATACTGAGCAAATCATCAAGGAGATTAGCTTATATGAAGAAGAATTTGGCATCAAGATTAGAGGAAGACTTATTAACAACATTTAATATGCAGGTGACTCAACCTGACTTGCTGAAAGAAGCCCTGGTGGTGCCGAGGTTAAGCAATGGGCTGTGATCTACATGGTTGTCAGGTTGATATTGCCAGCAGCTCAGGGGGAGAAAGACTTGGCCCTCTACTCCCATAAACAGTTGCAGGTTCCAAAGCCCAGAGAGAGTCACTGTGAGTCAGCATGGACTTGATGGCAGCGAGTCTTTGAATACTTCCTGAAAGGGAGGAGGACTTGAAGCACTTGCTGATGAAGATCAAGGACTGTAAAGACTTATGTATGGATTCCAACTCAAAGAAAGGAAGACCAAAATCACAACAAGTGGACCAATAGTTAAAATCATGATAAATGGAGAAAAAGATCGAAGCTGTTAAGAATTTGATGTTTTAGCTGAGCCCTAGTGGCGCAGTGGTTGTGTGCAAGACAGTGACCCACAGGGTTGACAGTTCAAATCCAACAGCAGCTTTCCAGGAGCAAGGCTGGGCTTCCTACACCTACCAAGGCAGTGATGAGAAGAAAAAAAAAAGAATTTGATGTTGCTTGGATTCACAACCAATGTTTATTCAAGCAGCAGTCATGAGATAAAAATACAAATTTCATTAGGTAACTCCACGGCACAGTTTCGTTAGCGTGCTGAAAAGCAAGGTGCTGAAAAGGACTAAGGTGCATCTGACCCACTCATGATTTTTTCCACTGACTCATATACATATGAAAGTTGGACATTGAATAAGGAAAACCAACATAGTATGGATGCATTGGGATCATGGTGCTGGCAAACAATACTGACAATACCATGGACTACCCAAAGGACAAACCAATCTGTCTGGGAAGAAGTATGGCCTGAGTGCTCTTTGGAGACAAGGATGCCAAGACTTTGTCTTACACACTTCTGACATGATATCCTGCGAGATCAGTCTCTGGAGAAGGACACCGTGCTTGTAAATTAGAGGGGCAGTGAAAGAGAGAAACATTCTTTATGAAATGGATTCACACAGTGGCTATAACAGTGGGTTCAGGCATAGGGATAATTTAGAGGAAGGTTCAATAGTAGGAAGGATTTATTTCTGTGTAACTGTGGTTTCTATACATTAGAACTGACTGGTTGTCTCCTAACTACAGCAGCAATACAGACAACTGAGTCGAGAAGCCATATTAAGACATTTTAGTCCACACCATCCCTCCCCTTCTGCCACCGAAAGACTCACAGATTAACTGCTCTTTTTAATTTATTTCACAGGTGAGAGAATCTGAATGGACACATTTTCTTTAACTTGAAAAGCCCCTGGAACTTAACCAGTTACAGACATATAATTCTCAATTCTGCCATTCTACTCCAATTAATGTGGCTTTGTCTCCCATGTCTCTAGACTGGGTAACATTCAGTTGGAAGTTTTCCACCCCATCATTTTATTGTTATCCCTTGTCCCTTTGTATTTCAACAAAAAAAAATATCCTTATAAACTAGAAACACTATATTAGCTTTTGAAACATCCACAGAAAAATATACCCTGAACCCATGGAACCAGAACTTTAGAGCTTTGGGTCTCAGTAGTGTCCTTAACACCAATACTTTGCTTTCCATTTTCTTGTTTTTTGTGTTAGGCTGGGTCCTCTAGAGAAGCAAAAGCAGTGACATTTGGATGTTTATGTAGGTAGAAGGAGAATTATATCTGGAAATGACTTACAGAGTTGTATGACTAGGTTTAAGTCTGTTTCAAGTCAGGCTTCTCGACTTGTAAAGGTGGAAGATGATGAACAGGAAGCAGAATGAGAAAGCAGACTGGCATATACATAGGTAAATGAATCCTATGTGGACCAAATACATCTACTGTCAGCAGTCTGCTGACAACCCCTGGAATGGGCAGGTGATACAACAGGATACTAAAGAACTAGATGCAGAATCCTGCTCCAGTATAAGGTGAACCACTAAAAAACAAACAAACAAACAAACAAAACTTTCCTATGATTGGGGTCTGTCTCTTATACAAAAGGTCACACCCACAATGAAACTATCAAACTGCAATCTGATTAATAATTGGTCTCCACCCCTACATTCACCCGTAAGGTCTAATTGACATAAACTCTAGCCATCACATTTACTAACATAATTGAACAATGTGTGGCTCTCAGGACAAAGTTGCTATTCAAAAATATGTTTTATTCTATGGATGATCCCCATCATTTGTTGAAATTAACTGTGAGAGTTACTGGTTAGGCAAAAACAAAGGGCAACGATGTTCCCCACCTAAAGATAAAAGGCTTCTCCACAACTTGAACTATTCAGTCATCAAACTCTTGGCCTCCCTTATCCTAGACTTTGAAGAACCAGCTGCTGAAAGTGCTAAATCGGTAGCTGAAACAGAGGCTGAGAGGCTCAGGAGGGCTCAAAGCAGACTCCATAGGTCCTCCATAGATCGCTGTTCCACAGTGATCGCTGCTCCCTGGCATGGAAGAAAGGCATGACTGCCGCTACAATGTAGGAATACATACACTATAACAGAAATTATACTTTTGAATTCTTATTTGAAGTACCCATTTTCATATAACTTTTTGTTGTTGTTGGGTTTGTTTTGTTTTGTTTTTCTTTAGGATTACTACGACTAATAGATTAAGAACCAGAATTTATTGTCATTTACTGCATGTGCCAGGCTCTGTGTTAAGTTGGGAACAGTAACTCTTAAATGCCTCGTGTGGACTCTAAGCACTGTTTATGGAAAAGCATGATCGATTTTCCTTATTATTGTGCCATCTTTAAATCATGTATGCATTCTGGGTTTTAAAACCTATTTAAAATGCTTCTATATTTACTTAGATTGAATATATTTCAGTTTGTTCCTTTCCTCATGCTACCTACACACATGCTATTCATGGCTATTTCCAGTCTTAATTTGATTTATTCAATTTGCCAAAGTTCCTTGGTTACTAGTCTATGTAATGGTCTGTTCGGTTGTAGATAAACATTTACATAAGATGGAAAAATTGAAGTAATTTAAACGTAGTCCTTTTTTCACCCATGTGAATTGTGTGTCACTAACTTACCTCAATGCAGGGTTATTCATTGGTTCCCTCACTGCCTTTTTATGGGCCTCTGGCATGTGTAATATCTATGATTAACGGAATTTTTTCAGGTTAACATCTGCGTTTAATCACAAGTTATTACCCATTTCCTAGACTGGTAAGTGTAACATTTCAATCACTCCTTCCTTCTTTCTCCACCTGTGTTGTAAAAGATTCAAAGTTCATTATACTTTCTCTCTTTCACAACCATCGAGCGTCACTTAAATAATATTTAAGAAAGTTGTATTTCTTTTGAAGTGGTCACAGGAAGCATATGCTTAGTGTATATAAACAGAGAGTTGAGGCAGTGATTTGGAAACCTTGGCTGATTTACAGAGCTCTTGTATCTACATGGAAACACTTTGCCTCCGAGAGAAATGAAAGCCTCTGTTAGACCCCCAATAGGCACCCAGCTCTTGTATAACAGCACTGAAAGTCAAAGAAGAAAGTTTCTTCAGATTTCAAGAATTGCCCTATTTCTTGATCTGGCTCTACAAACTTCTGAGACATTTCTACTTAAGCTTAAATATTCCTTGTCTCACTTTCCAAACTCTTTAATTTGTAAAGTTATTTTATCATGGAGAATAAAACCTTGAGGATTAGTTCTACTTGAGGCCATGAAGAAAAATATCTCATTCTAGTTTTTGTTTTCCTCCCAAACAGTATCAAAATTTATTCTTTCATTTTTTTCTCTGATTTTTCTGAAAACTTGTCACAAATCATTCAAACTGTAGAAATAAAAGAATATGAAAACAGAACAGCTAACCATGTGGTAATGTCTGGCCAGTATATTTTTGGTAACACTTGACCTAATCCAGGAATTTTCATTTTTTTCAAAATGGAAACTTTTTGTTGGTGAAGATGAGAAGGAGATAGGACACAAGTGCCTTGCGCAGAATTTTTACTGATTGAGAAGTAGGCTATGAGAAATACTCTTCATATATTAGTTCAAATATGGCAGCTGCTGGACAATGGTCAAAATACTATGACGAGAACTTTCAAAATCATTGTCCAATATTCTAACAAGATATTTATCACAAATAAGTTATTGTGACAAATATGGTTATCAGCATAATTGCAATTAGTCTAGATTAGGCATCATATATGTAAAAATGTAAAATAATGACTATAATGACTATTTCTTATATTCAGCTAATTGAGAATTCAGTTTTCTCTTTTCATTTAATAATTAAATATATTGTGCACGTACTGAGAAAGGATGGGAGAAACTACTCTTGGAAAAGGATATCATGCTTGGTAAAGTTGAAAAACAATGAAAAAATAAAGACAGTCAAAGAAATGGACTGGCATCCATTGTGACTGTTACAATTGGCCAAGACACAGAAATTAGGAAGATCGTGCTATGTTTTATTCTGTATCCAGACTTCTGTATCCAGCACCTAATAACAACAATTATGTGTAGAGCAATGTTTTTGACATTGAGGTGGCAATCAATTGATCACTTATGTCAAATTGGCTGATAATTAGCATACAAAGCTGATAAAAAGCATACAAAGATGAACAGATTTTGGGATGGGTATGCTATTGAGAATCTTTAAATAAAACCCTTTTTCTCTCAAGTAGGTAAAACTAGTGTTCCTCACATTTCTGGTGCATGGAAGCAAAACACAATAACTAAAAACAGAACCTCTATCAAATCCCAAAACTGTTATCCTTAATTGTCTTGAAAGGCCCTCTTCATGTTGACCTTCCTTCCCTTCTTTGAATTTTTCAATCTAAAATTCTCCAATGGAACTTTCCGTGATGATGGTTTTGTTTTATATCTAGATTACTTATTATGGTGGTTGTTGTCAAAGTTGGATATTAAGCATTTGAACTGTGGCCATCACAATTGAGGAACTATGTTTTAATTTTTCTTTAATTTTAATTAATTTGTATACAGGTAGGCATATGTAGCTAAAAGCTACCATCCTGGGCAATGTTGCTTCAACCCCTTAATGGCATTAGGTCAATAAACTGAAAACAGAAAACAAAACTCTCAATGCCATTAAGTCACCTCTCACTCAGGGTGATCCTGCAGGTAGTGCTGCCCCTACAAGTTTCCAATACTACAATTCTTTGTAGAATGAAGAGCCTCTTCTTTCTCCCAAGGAGCAAATGTTAATTTTGTACTCTGTCAGGTTGACACTGTTACTCCGTACTTTTTTTTTTTTTAATGTTAGCTCTTTGGACTCTCTTTTTTTCTCTATTTTTTAATAGGTAAGTCGTTTTAAAGTTGCTTTCCCATTCTCCGCCTATTCTTACACACATCCTTTTTCCAGTTATTGAATATAATTAGGTTCCAAAATCAGATTGCTATGTAAAAAGAAAGAAATATGCAAAAATTGAGGATAACAGCATACTTGTCACTACATGACTGCCAAATTATATCATTGTATTACTGCCAAACCATTAATAATCATTCCCAGCCAAGGTGACACATAATCTTCACCAACATTAGTGTTAGTCTTATCTCACATCTCTATGTTTGCTATTTCCAGATGTAAATAATTAACACAAAAATAGTAGGAAGCAAAATTTCAGAAAATGAGATAGTGAATAAGTTAGTAGCAACTGTATTATCCATTGACTTTAAACTTATTTGTGTATTTTCAAATATTTTCTTTTCATGAATGAACAAAATGGTTACTTCAAGTTATAATTTTATTTGATTTTTTTAATGACACCTTATTGATATCCTTCCTTGGACATACGACTACCTTAAATAACTGTCTTTGTGAAAAAATTAAAGTAATCCTATGTTCTCTAGATATTTCTATTTGTGTGTTCTCATTTTTATTAAAATGGTGACAGCATTCTTTTAATTCATCAGCTTAAAAATTTGCATTCCTTTTTGGGGTTGTTTTAGGCTGATTTTTCTGTAGAAACAAAATCAGGGATGGTTAGACGTGGATATAAAACTTTAGTGCATCAAGAAAGTGGTTCACAGAGTGACAAAAGTGGGTTCATCCAATCTAGTTCAAGTTCACAGTCTGATACTAAGCTGGAGACTTTTACTGACCCAAGTAGCTACTGGGACTAATGAACCAAGTTGCCAAAAGTTGAACTGGGAAAAGTCTTCTCCTGCCCAGACAACCCATTTTTATGCTGCCTTGGGTTTCTGGCAGGATCAATTCAGCAAGGTCTGGCTTTCTATCAACCAATATGTTTAATATACCTGGTTTTTAGTGCAGACAACTCTGGAGCTCCCAGTTTCTGCCCACGCTGTGCGTGGCCCTGGCTGTTGAGATCATGGCTGTTCAATAGCCAGTTTCTAAATCTCCTAAGCCCTAGAAGCAGGGAGAAGTCAATATGTTTCTTGAGGTGAAGAATCTTCCTTCTGGGTGAAATTTTGAGTTCCTGCATCCATAAACAAAATATAGCCCAGAGCAAGCCATGTCATATGTGGTAGTTACATAATCTGGTGTCAATTTGAGAAGATTGTGAGTGAAGGAGTGGAGTCTGGCCTGTCAATCAACATAAAACCCAAGAGGCCTCTGTGTGGGCATGACCTTCTCCTGAGAAGAAATAACTCCTGTATTTTCTCCTTGGAGGTGGGAAACATTTTTCTCTTCACTCATTACCTGGGAGACCTCTCTGTCAAGACACATGAAATTACACTAGAGCTCTAAGCTGGCAAAGCCACATGGAGACACCTGCTGGAGCGGAGATGCTTACAACTCCACTGGATCCACAAGACATCCCACTCACTGATGTGTAATCTTCCTGCATTCAATGTCATTGCAGGTGTTTCGTGAATCTGAAGAGGACTTTATAGGTTGCTACCATACATATGGGCTAATATCAGACTTATGGACTTGATCTGGACTGGACTGGGTTGCTTTCTCAATATTCAATTGCTTTTTTAAACAAGGCTCTTTCTTTTTTCTTTTTTTAAAAAAATATTTTATTGAGGGCTCATAAAGCCCACATGGAGTAAAGCACTTTCTCATACATATTAAACAAACAAAAATAAATAAAAAAATGTTTAAGACAGCAAAGAGCTGTCATCAGGCTGCCAGCTAATTGAGTTTGGGCACCAACCCTACCCTTTTCCAGTGATGTCTAGTTGACATATCCCCTGATAATCACAATGACTTACACATTATATTTCTTATGTTTTTTCCAGCACCTACCTCTTTGTAAACAAAGTTAAAAAATACTTCAATGCTTCCCCAATGTCAAACCTTCTCTAGAAAATTGGGCATGCAAGAAAAGGGGAAAACTTATGTTTTCCTATTTTAAGGATTACAAGGTGTAAAAGGGAACATATACATTCAAATTTGTTAATAAGAAACTTATTATTAAGTTTTACTTATTATTAATAAGTAAGAAACTTATGTTCTAGTTAGGAATTTACATACAGGGAAGAATAATGTAGCACACCAACAACAATTTATCATATAGCTTGTGTGTTGCTATAATGCTGGGACCTATGTTCCTGGTATCTGATATAAACCTAATATATCAAAGGAACTAATTGAAAGTCTAATAAATGGAAGCAACATTGATGGAGAAAGTCCAGGAGGATGGGTCCTTCTGTTGGGAAGATATTCACAGAGTGAGTGACATGAAGCTGTTTACTCAAAGCGGCACTAATAATGGTGACCTGGAATGAGTAAAACTCCTGGGAATGGAGCCTTTGATATCTTCATTTGCTGATGGGGAACTCAAGGTAAGAAGAAATAACTGCCATGATCTGCTAACATTCTGAATTTGGAATGTATGAAGTAGGAAGCTAGAAAAATACGAAGTCTTCCAAATGAAATGAAATGAATAGAGAGAAAAATCCTAGGTATTCCTGAGCTTAAATGAACTCATTTGGGCATTTTCAATCAGAAAATCATGTGATTCACTGTGCCAGGAATAATAAAATCAAGAATGGTGCTGCGTTCATTGTCAAAATGGAAATTTCATGATCTATTCTTTTTTTCTTATTTTATTGGGAGCTCATACAACTCTTATCACAAGCCATCCACTATGCCAAGCACATTTGTACATTTGTTACCATCATCATTCTCAAAACATTTATTTTTCACTTGAGCTCTTGGTATCAGCTCTTCATTTTTTTTCATAATCTATTCTAAGGTGCATGTTGTTTTGTGATCTTTTCTGTTCTTTTTTCATGTTTAATCATTTTATTTGGGGCTCATACATTGCTTCTCTTAATACATAAATACATATATTGTGCCATGCTTCTTCACAAGCCTGCAGCTGTCATCACTCTCTGAACCTCCTCCTTTCCATCTGAGCCTCTGACCTCAGCTTCCCATCCCTTCCCCCTCCATCCTTGCTCCCCACTGTCCCACCAACTCTCAGTACTGCATACATTATTGCTTTGTCATAACTTACACTGCTCGATTCCTCCCCTTGCCCTCTCCCCCAGTGGTAAAAGGTTATAGGTAGACTCTTGAAGTTGGCTTCCCCTCTCCACCCCACTTTCCCTCCACCCATCCTGCAGCTTTTCTGTTCTCTTCAATGACCTTTTGTTTTCTTAATGAATGATGATCTCCCACATGGCATCAGATCATCTATCATTCATGTTCAATTCATCAGTTCTGTTCTTGACTTTCTTTTTGAAATTCGGTTGAGATAGATCATGGTTTGCTTCTTGCAGACTTGTTTTAATTTTCCTCAGATTCAATCCAAACTTATGTACGACTACTCAATAGTCTGTGTCACAGGACAACCCTTCACCTGGTTTTAGCTGCTGATATTGAGCTTCTGTGTTGTTTCTTTCCACACATGTAGTCAACCGGTTTTCAGTATACTCCATTTGTGGAAGTCCACATGTATAGTCATTATTTGTATTTATGTTTTTATGAAAATATTTGTTTCTATGAACAAGCCATTTTTCTTTCAAAATTCTGTCATGCAATCCCTAGCTTAATTTCTAACACCAAAACCATGTTTTCCAACTACTGCTTCTTGCTCTGCCCCCCATTTTTACATTCCAATAGTTAGTAATGATCAATGCATCTTTACTGCACATTTTATCAATTTCAAACTGCAGACATGGGTAGAATTCTTCAATTTTTATCACTGGGTTTAGTGGTTAATATGTAAATTTGAATAATAGTTGTAGTTCCTTGCAGATGGATAGATATAATCTCACAAACAACAATCTGTTGGGTCAGATTGGAATGGGTACAAAGGTACAGACTGCATTGAATGTGTTAGGGAATTGTTGGGACCCCGAGTAAAATGTTTCAGCAATCTGGTGAATTACTGGCAGCATTCACTCATCTTTGCCAGGAGATTTGAAAGACCTGTCCTCAGCAAACTGATCGGAAAAGATCCATATTTGTACCCATTCAAAATACAGGTGACCCACCAGAATGTTCAAATTATAGAACCGTATCATGGACAGCACATGCAAGTACATTTTTACTGACAACTCTCCAACAACAGTTGCAGCAGTACACTGACATGGAACTTTCAGAGATTCAGGCCAAATTCAAAAGAGGATGTATAACAAGGTTTACCATTGATGATGTCAGATGGATTTTAACTTGGGCTGAAAATACCAGAGAGTGGTTTACTTATTTGGTATTGACTGGCACCAGACTGTGTGGACCATAATAAACTGGTTAGCCTTGAGAAGAAAGGAAATTGCAGAACACTTCATTGTGCTCATTCAGAACTTCCCCATGAATCAAGAGGTAGTTGTGTGAACAAAACAAAGGAATATCGCACATTTTAAAATCAAGAAACGTGCACCAGAGTTGTACCCTCTCACCACTCTCACTTATTCAATCTGTAGGCTGAATAGATACTAAAAGAAGTTGGATTATATGAAGAATAATGTGTCATCAGGATTGGAGGAAAGCTTACTATTAACCTTTGGGTTGAAGATGACACAAACTTGCCTGCTGTAAGTGGAGAGAACCTGAAGTACTTGCTGATGAAGATAAAAGATTGAAGCCTCCAGTATGGATTGCATCTCCATTACACCTCTCTTTGGTAAAGAATATGAAAATCCTTACCACCAGACCATTAGATTACATCATAATATAGGAGTAAGATTGATCAAATATTTTGTCTTGCTTGGATCCTCAATCAATGCTCACAAAAATAGTAGCCAGGAGATCACAAGACATGTTCCGTTTCTTAAATTTTCTGCTCAGGGCCTCTTTAAAGTGTTGAGAACCAATGATGTTACTTAGAGGACTAAAATGTGGCCAGTTCCAGTCAGAGTATTTTCAATTGCCTGATATTCTGTGAAAGTTGGGCACTGGAAAAGTGTGTTAGTCCGGGTAGGCTAGAGAAGCAATTTCATAAGTACACATATAAGGGAGAGGTTTATATACAAGAGGAATGGCCTGACCCGTGGTTGAGGTCAGGTTTTCAAATGGCTCATATACATGTGAGAGTTGGACAGTGAATGAAAAAGATCAAAGGTGAAACAATGTATTTGAATTATGGTAATGGTGAATAATTTGATTTTGACTGCCAGAAAAACAAGCAATTGTATATTGGATGTCTCACAGTGACAATGCTTAATAGAAATAAGTGAGCATGTGATTTCTTCATCTTAAGTACTTTGGACATGTGTCAGGGAAATCAGAACTTGGAAATAAATATCACGCTTGATAAAACACAAAGTTATTTTTAAAAGGATGACCTTTAAGAACATAAATTTGCACAGTAACTGCCACAATGGTCTCACACATGACAACTGGGAGGAAGAAGCAAGACCTCTGTTTAATTCTGTTTCCTCTAGTATGGCTGTGCATTCAAATTATTTAATAGAACTTAAAACAGCGAAATGCAATGCTGAATGACAGGCATGACACTCAATGGAGAGAGAGTAAATGCATTCACCTTTCAAATTGGAACCAGATAAGGATGCCATGAAAGACCAGTCCAGGGCTAAGACTACAACGTGATAAAGAGCTCATTGGAGGCGGTCCATAAGCTCCCTCCCTGTGAGACATTTCCATGGAAAAGACACATGCAGTGACACAAGAGCTCTGGAGCTGGAGGAGTCAAGTGGAGACCTTGATCAGTGCTGAGATGTTCACACTGCCATTGTGTCCACGAGACCTTCCACCCACTGACCTGTGATCTCTGCATTTGGCATCATTGCATGCCTTTTGTGAGTCTGAAGAGAACTTTATAGATTGGCATCAAACATGTGGGCTGGTAGCAAACTTGTGGACTCGATCTGGATTGGGTTAGGCTAATTTCTCAATATTCAACTGCTCTTGTATATAAAGTTCTTTCTTATACACACACACACACACACACACAGAGGAATGGAACATTGAGAAAGCATCATAACCCAGTCCAGTCCAAGGCCACAAGTCTGATATTGGCCCATATGTCTGATACCAGTCTAGAAAGTCTTCATCCGATTCATGCGACACATGCAATGATGTCAAATGCTGGATAATCACAGGTCAGTTGGTAAGATATTCTTAGAACCTGGTGGTGTTGTAAGCATCTCAGTGCTGGCAGGGCCCTCTCTGTGGCTTTTCAAGCATCTCAGCACTGGCAGGAGTCTCTCCATGGCTTTTCTGGTTTCAGAGGTCTGGTTCCATCAAGGTAAGCCCATGTGACTTCTCCTCTGGGATGTCTCACAGGGAGTCAGTAGAGCGTCTCCAAGGGACTTATCAGTGTTTTGTCAGTAGAGAATCTCTAAGGGATTGAGTTGTGAGTCTATCACCTTCAAGGGGGATATACGGCAGGATTTTTCCAGAATTCTAAAGTAGAGGTCAGTCAACGAGAGGAGGGCCCTCATTGAGGTACAGTGACACTGAAGCTGTAACAATGATTCGGACATTGGCATCATTGTGAAGATGGTGCAAGAGCAGCCAGCCTTTTGTTCTGTGGCTCATATCATTTCTATGAGTTGGAACTGACTGGATGACACCTAACAGCAATACTAGCAGTGAGATACAAGGGATGCATGGAGAAAAGTTTACTAGAGAATGATCTAGAAAGACAACATATGTATAGTTTGCTGAGAAATCTGAAGATAGTGAAGTGTTTAAAGAACATGCATAGGAACAAAAACAAACGAACAAAAAACCAGGCTGAGCCCCGGTGGCGTAGTGGTTGTGTGCGGGACTGTGGCCCACTGGGATGGAGGTTCGATTCCAGCTCCACGGAGCAAAGGCTGGGCCTCCTACTCCCACCACCTGAGGGCAGTGATGCTCCCCCCGCAAAAACAAACAAACGAAAAAGAACATGCGTAGGCTAAGCGAGGAGTTAACATGCCGATGCTGTTGGATATCATGCAGTTTGTCAGAGAACCAAGTGCAAGGTCCAGCCACATCCTCAACATTGCTCTTCATTTTGAACCCATACTGCAGCCACAGAATCAACCCATCTCTTCAAGGACCCCCCTCTTTTTCACTGCCCTTTTACTTGACCAAGTCTGACCGGATAGAGCGTACAAAATGGAGTGAGCTGTAATTCTGTAAACTGGATCTTAGTCCCCAGTGCTTGGCCTTCTTATTAATTTTTTATTATAAAAAAACCCAACCGTTTCTAGAAACAGAAAAATAAGTGAAGCTGAATATAGTCCTTGAAGCTGTCACTAGCTGTGTTCCTATTTTGTTCTTCCTATACGTGCTGAGTTACTCACCCTCACAGGTAGTTTTCAAAATTCCTTTGAGAAAATACTTTGCACCATTTTTCATCTGATTCTGTATTTTCTAAAACTTTGCCCCCATGATGGCATGAATTATCTATAGTTACAGACCTATGTGACAATGCAGTATAGTCTCTGTCATGAGCCGTGATTTTAGACTTAGCTTATTCCCTTTCATAATTGGAGCCTACAGCACTGCTATATCCTGAGAAGTATTTGACATCTCATACTAAAACTTGTGTTTCATGAAGGTTTGGTCCACTACCCAATACTTCCCTATCTTTTCCTCTTCTTCTCTATACTGCATGTGGCGTGGCGATTAGTAATCTGTAGAGATGCCAACTATCTGCTGATACAGATTGGCATTCTATTTTTAATTTGGGGGGAAGAATGCAGAATCTTTTTGAGGATTCCTCACTGTCCTTAATTCTTCCTTCCCCTTGTCTCTTTGCTAAAGACTGGGGCGACTGCTCCCGGGCTCACAGTGGAAGACTCCTCCATTTTCTCAGGCTTCTGCTCTTGAGAGTTGATAGCAAGGAAGCTCTGCTAAGTCTCTCTAGGGACCGACTCGGATTCTTGAGACAACTTTATAGTTAAAGTTTGTGAAGAAATACCCATGACTTTTATGATGAGACATTTCATACTACTTAAATGTAAACCCAGAGCATATTTTATTAAGTCAATAACTAATTTTTAAAAATGCTTTTCTTGTAGGTTCATTGTATAATTAAACCACACATTTTATAGAGACATATTTAAGATATTAAGGTTAGGAATTAGTTAAGAAGACTCAGATTTGCACATAAAGCTATGTGTACAGTTTTTAATTTATTATAGCATTGAGATTTCAATATTGACCAAGACCCTACTAATTCATGTTCAATATGTTGTAAATGTAGCAAGTTCCATATAATACCCCTTTCTGATGAACTCTTAATAAAGATAATAAAATTGTCCATTTAATTCTTAAAATATCTTAAAATGAACTTGTTATATTTAAGTCCATTTGTTGTGTATCACATCATAATCATATTTTTAACATGCTTCCTGATTTGTTCCTATCAGTCTTGGAAGCCATTACCTCACTAAAGAGACCTCAAATTAAGTTGTTCTGCTATCTTGTGGTTGCAACTTGAAATAGCAAATATATTTGGGAGTTGGACTTTACTGTTGGGGAAGGAAAAAAAAAGTTAGATCACTGAAAGTGAGCTAAACTACCCCAAGAGAACATTTGATCATAATCAAACTCTCAATATTTATCAAATCAACTTTTTTCAGTGTGAAGATCCACTCCAAAAGAAGTTACATGGGAAGCCACTGAAGATGGTCCAGGGCCAAAGAGCTATTCATCACCAACAAAATCAGCTATCCCTAGTGGCCTTTAGTGGCAGTGGGGTTTTTGCCACTTTGCTTTTACATGGTCACAAAGAATTAAGATTCTGATTTATCCTGGAAACTCACATCCTCAAAGAACCAAACCCAACAATATTCTAACTGAGATTTTAATTTACTCCCACTACATGCAATTTCCCCCTTTTTTTCTGGTTTAATTAACATATGGAGTCAATCTATTAAGATGTAACTCTGTCAGGATAGATATATAGTCTTGTGCATAGTTTGTCATACTATCCTTCTTATATTGGGCTACGGCAATGATTCCTGGCCAAGAGGATGAGTCTTAGAGGGGAAAATGTACCATTTTCTGTGCTGCTCTAGTCTTGCTGATTCTGCCACCTCCATTTCCAAACACTCAGAGGCCATTCCTGGGGTGGCAGGAAAGCTCAGTGTGAGAAGGGAAAGAGCTTGTTTCATCTTTTTGTGCTACTCCCCCAAAGTTAGAGGACCTTTTGAAGTGATAAAAACCCATTTAGTGCTACCATCATAGATGTACGGAGCCAGATAGTGTAAAGAATAAGCACTATTCACTAAAAAGTTGTCACTAGGAACCTATCCAGCAGTTCCAAGGGAGAAAGGCCTGGCAATTCATGTCTCTAAAACTGGCAGCCTACAAAACCCATGGGTTGTCCACTCTATCACATCATCCATTCCTCAATTCCACTCCAGATCTGTAATGCAGCACCCTCCTTGTCCTATAGAGAACTGAATTCTGCACAAGCTTGCCATTTTATTCCATATCCCAAAATCAGTTGTGGCAATAAAGTTGGAAGTTATCTATCAGAAGTCTCCTACGGAAAATCTGAAGGGTGTGCAACAAGAAAAACATTGAATTTTTATCTTTTCATTGTAAGTAGTGTTCACTGCAGAGTTGGTCAGAACAAGTCTTCCCATATTGAATCAAGCCATTTCAATTTCTTAGGGACACTGTGTTTGACTTATGTTGTTTATGCCTCAGCCTTAATTATTAAACCTTTATCCACCAAACTCCACTATAGTGTAATCAGTGAATAGACACACATCTGCTCTGTCCAACCAATACCTTTAAAAAACATTTCTTTCCATTACAAAGCCCCTCCATTTCCTCTGGCAGATGTCTGAAGTATTAATGGCGGCCAAGAGGCTTCTGTTTCTTAACAAGGAGCAGGTGTGGTCAGAATGCCTGATTATTTATCACTTCCTCACCCAAGGTATTGTTCTGTTCTGGTAAGACCTTTAAGCACTTCCCCGTCAATGGCTTCTTTATTTCATGTGACGGATCTTTGTACCCAGCATGAATGTTGCACTTCATGATAACCTTGACATTGGTTACCTCCGAGACTACCTTCACCTACTACAGACATGATGGGGTTCTGCTGGAGCACTTCCACTAATCTTTCCCAGATTGGGGGGATTACTTAAGGTCCTGGGGTGAGTTATGCGTAAGAGGAAGAGAGTCTGGGGAAAGAGGGCTGTCATAGGAACTGGCCCTCTGCAACTCTCATTTCTGATCCTCACCAGACAGCGGGGGATCCTTCCCACAGTCTGATGGATCCATAGGGTTAGAAGTCAATTTCTTTTGGATTTCTTTGGCTGATAGTGTGCTGTGAGATGAGATTTTTTAAAGATGCATTTTTGAATGAATTCTAGCTTTTCACCTTAAGGCTAGAGTCAAATGAATGTAGATTTTAGGATTCTTTGAACCAATGAAACACGCAAATTCTTTGATGACTGGGACTATAGAGTTCACTGAGAATCTATCTCTTTCCTAGAAAATTTTTATGGTGTTCTGAGATGCCTAGATTAAAATTAAACAATGATACTTTCCTTTTTATCATATTTGGATTTTGTTATTGTCATCTTTGGATCATACTGGCCGGTGTATTTATTCAAGGTGGACATAGTTGATGCCTCACTTAAACAGCTGCTTATTTGAATGTAAGCCACTAAGACCCCAAACACAATCCTTTTGATAGCCTGGCACCACCTGCTTTCATCACCACACTTTGCTCTATCATCCTTATCTTTAGTGATCTTTTCCTGAAGGTGAGTATTGAGGAGGACCACATTGTAAGAACTAAGTGTACTTGAATTGGGGCTAGAATTAAGTGGAAGCCCAGAATCCATCTGCTTGTCCACCAGTTGTGAATGACTCTGCTTTACTTTAGTGGTCATCAAATGACAAGAAACAAAAACAAACAAACAAACAAACAAACAAAGACAAAGAAAAGCATGGTCAATCATCTCCCTAGGTATAAGGCAATTACATTAATTGAATCAATATTTAATCCAATGACATAGAATTTAAGGTCCTATTGAGAAGAGTTTATGTGAATACCGTCCAGTTGTGAACTGCAATCTGTGAATTGTTGCTTTGCACCAATTGAATTCTCAAATGAATGAATGCCATTTACATTGATCATGGTGGTTGGTACTAGGGGAAGATTTCCTGTAAAATATCTTATAAGGGCAGACTCTTACCTCTCAGATTAATGCCCATCATATTTATCTAAGGGAAACATTGAAATGTTAAATGTATTGTGATTCTAGATCCCCTTCCACAGGACACCCACTAAGCCTGAGGTTTCACCCAAGGTCCAACGACCACCTCCCATCAGCCTATTTCAGTTCTAAATCCAAGCGCTACAGGTGTGTGTGTTTCTAAATAAATCATTTTATTGGGGGTTTATACAATGCTTATCACAATACATACATACATACATACATACATGCATTGTGTCAAGCATATTTGTACACCTGCTGCCATCATCATTCTCAAAATATTTGCTTTGTCCTTGAGCCCTTGACATCAGCTCCTCATTTTTCCCCTCCCTTCCCGCTGGCTATTCCTTCATGACATGGGTGGCTTTGGGGTATGTCCAAGTTCATTCAGTCAGGCTTCCATGCTGAGTCCTTCAGGTGTGGCCCTTGAAGGCTACTATGCTTCCTGTAAGACCATCTTGTGATGTTGTCATAATACGCAGTCCTTGGAATGGTTCACCAAGAGTTGGTATATCCAATGTGTCAAATAAACCCAGAAACATAGAACTGGGTTGATTCTCTCCTTAGATTTCCTATAATTATTGTTTAGCATCCCTTTCTGATGTGAAAATATACCTGCTTATATAGGAAATATAAGTGTCACTGAAACGGAGATGCTCCCCTTCCCTGATTTTAATTAAGTCAATTTTCCAACAAGGTTCTCTTCTCATTCCTGTGAAGTTCCTGTTGACCTGTCACATCTTGTATCAATGTGGTATGCCATCAACTGTATGGTCTTCATATCCCACTCTCACACCCCCAAAGAGTGGCCCCAGCCAATGTGACGTGTCCACCTTTGAGGTAGTTCTTATGAAGTGCGTGTAAGGTAGGGCAGTGGGGGTGGGAGTAATTTATGATTCACAGCTAGTAGGCAAACATTTTGCCCTTTTGTTCGGGAATTGCTTCCTAAAATTAATTTAAAAGGTGTTTTTCCTTATAGTAGTGGACTGGTACAATATTTGTCATTTTGCGATTGACTGACTTCACATAGAATTAGTATTTCCAGGTCCTTCTATGTCATGTGGTGTTTCATGCTTTCAGCACTTTCTTAGGGATCTTGCATGCATGTACTGTGATTTCCTTATCCAATCTTCCAGTGTTGGGCACTGGGGCTGTTTTCAGTTTTATACTATTGTGACTTGTGCTGCTATAAACACGGGAGTTCATACTTCCGCTCATGTCTTGCCTGTTTTTTCTTTGGGGGTATTTGCCAACTGGTGGTATGGCTAGATTGCATGGGATTTCAATTCCTAGTTTCTCTACGTATCACCATATCTTTTTCCATAGTGGTTGTATGACTTATAAGTATACCAGGAGTAAATTCAAGTCCCCTTCTTTCCACAACCTTTTCAGCATTTGTTGTTTTCTGCCCACTTGAATTGGGCTAGGTTGAGAGGGTGTCAGGCCCTCGCATTGTGTTTTTTCATCTCTTTGATGAAGAATGTAAGTTTTTTTCACACTTGTTAGTCATTTGCCTTTCATTTTTTGTCAACTGTCTGTTCATATTTCTTAATTAGGTCATTTATTATTTTCTTATTGAGCTGTTGAAGAGTTATGTCTATTTTGGTAATTAGATCCTTGTCTCATGTGTCCTTTGTAAAATATATATATATATCTTTCCAATCTGTTTTAGTCATTTTGTGAAATCTTTTGATGTACATAAGTGATGTATTTTTCAGTATTTCCCATATATATATAATATATAATATGTATATACACACATATATGTGTGTGTTTTTAAAAATCATTTTATTGGGGGCTCATGCAACTCTTATGACAATCAATACATACATCCATTTTATGCAGACCACATTTGTACACTTGTTGCCATCATCATTCTCAAAACATACTCCCTCTACCTAGACCCTTGACATCAGCTCCCCATAGTTCTCCTCCCTCCCTACTACCCCTCCCCCATGAACCCTAATAATGTACAAATTATCATTATTTTGTCATATCATACACTGTCTGATATGTCCCTTTACCCACTTCCCTGCTGTCCTTATCTCAGGGAGGAGATCACATTCACAACCCAGCAATGGTTCCCTCTCTCTACTGCACCTTCTTCCACCCTCCCGGTATCACCACTGTCACCACTGGTTCTAAAGAGATCATCTGTCCTGAGTTGCCCATGTTTCCAGCTCCTATCCATACCAATGTGCATCTCCTCCTAGCCGGATTTGTAAGGTAGAATTGGAATCATGATAGTGGGGGGAGGAAGTTTTTAAGAGCTAGAAGAAAGTTGCATATTTCATTGTTGCTACACTGTACCCTGACTGACTCATCTCCTCCCTGCAACTCCTTTGTAAGGGAATGTCGTTTCACCTATTTATGGACTTTGGGTCCACAATCTGTACTCCTCCTCATTTATAATGGCGAAATTTTTATTTCTTTGATGCCTGATACCTGATCCTTTCAACATCTTATAGTCACACAGGCTGGTGTGCTTCTTCCATGTGTAAAGTGACGAGATTTTAAGTGAAATGCCATTGACTGGGGGTGGGGTGGGGTTCTTGATTAAAAATTTGGTCTATATGGAGCAACAAAGTTTTTCATACAATGCAAAAATAGCATTTTAATATGCTTATTTTAATTTTAAAATGCAGTCGGATGTTGTTAAATTGTTAAAAAGTGGGATGTCTGGTCATCTTATCTGTGGGCTTTGTTGTTTCTGAGCTAGATGGCTGCTTGTTTACTTGCAAGCATTTAAGACCCGAGATACTATATCTTTTGATAGCCGGGCATCATCAGATTTCTTCACCACTTTTGCTTATGCACACATTTGTCTTCAGTGATCGTGTCGGGAAGGTGAGCATCATGAAATGCCAGTTCAATAGAACAAAGCTTCCTTGCATTGAGGAAGTATTCGAGTGAAGGTCCAATGCCCATCTGCTTTCTTAATACTAACCCTATAAGTATATGCATGTATATCTACTTCCCCATCATCATATATAAATATATTCACCTATGTACACATCTGCATCTAGACCTCTATAAATGTCCCTGATCCTCCAGTTACCCCCTCCATTTCCTTCTACCTCGCTCCCTCTCCACTATCATTGCTCAACCTCCATTTGGGTCCCAATAATTTCTCTCTGTTACATTACTCCTGATCAATCCCTATCAGGCCTCTCGCACCCACCCTGTCTCTGATTTTGAATCACTTGTTGTTCCTCTATCCCTGGGCTGATCAACACCACCTCCTTTCACCCACCTTCCCATCTCCAAGGTCTTCCTGGAAAAACCAGTCCCATTATTTTCTTCTCCAGACTGATCATCCAGCCTATCTTATCTAGATATACACACAGAGATAACAATATGTACAAAAAAAACCCCAACGCATCTTAGGATGAAGCCATCAAAGAAAATAAAATGATGAAAACAACAACAAATTCCCCAATGCCATATATATATATATATATATATATATATATATATATAAAATGCCAATAACAAAATTAAAACCTAGACTAACTCACATCTTTTCATTGACCTCCAGGAATGTCCTGTGGCTGAATCCAATGGGGTGCCACACCCTGGGCCCAAAGTATATCCTTGCCACTCCCTCGGGAATTTCATGCTCTGCTGTACACGCTTAGTGTTTTGCCATGGTGTGGTGGCATCAGACAGGGTATAATCCCAACCCTGCTTCTCCTTTGCTGTCCCCGTAGGGTCAGCGGGGCCAGTATTTCATCGTGGGACCAGCCATATGGTCCTCTCTGGGCATTGGTTGTTCTGAATGGGGATATTGCCTTCAAGGCTTGCTGGTCCAGGATGCAGTCCACTCTCTATTTCCCCCCTCCCCTTCATTTATTTCCATGTGTTCTGGTCAGTCAGGTCCCCCTCCCCAAGCTGCAGCTTCATTGCTGTCCTCCAAAGTAAACTGCCCTGGTGGGTGAGTTGGCTGTCCACGATTGGGGTTGGGCCCTTAGACCCCTCCATCCAGTCATATATTTTGTCTATTATACTTGATGGGCTATGTATGCCCTGAAATGTGACCCTTAATTTTTTTTCAGCCTTCTCAATGATGATCATGCCAGCTTTGGGGTTTACATTTAATTCTTCAATCTATCTTGAGTTTGATTTTGTACATGGGGAGAGATATATTCCTTATTTCATTAGAAGACAAGTTGTAGACTTCCCCTTATGCGTGTAGATGATAAAACCATGCATAAGCTGCTGAACAAGCTATTTTAAGTGAAGGATAGAGAATCAATGGATGGTTTTTATATATTTTCAATAGATCTGTAATTTTGTCAAACTGTAAAATTACCCCAATATAATAGTTATAAACCCATTGTTGCTGAGTCAAATCCCACTCAGAGTGATCCATAAAGACAGAGAGGACTGCCTCAGGGGATTTTCATGGGGGTAAAACTTCACAGAAACAATCTGTTCATCTTCCTTCTGCTAAACTGAGCACCTGATAAGTTTGAATACTGAACAATTCGGTAGCAGCCTGGGGCTTCACAAATGCACATTAAAGTGTGTGTGTATTTTAATAATGCTTCTCCATATATAATTATACTTTAAGAGCTTATATGAAACTATACATATTTTTAATGATTGCTCTGACTACTAACGTAAAGGTAGATCATCCAAGGCTGGAGTCATGGCCAATTAAGAAAAAATGGGAACAGATTGGAATTTTTAAAATTTGGTGATCCAGAGTGCTCACCAAAATGGAAAAAATTATGCGCCAACAGCCTGTGATGGTAAACTCAGAAGAGGCGTAGAAAGCCTTTTCCAGAGCTCGGTCTACAACCGGATTCTAGACAGGACTGTGGAGATTGAACTCAAAACAGTTCAGCTAGATGCCGTCTCTGAGCTGGGCACCACTCTCCCACTCAGCCCATCAAGAGATTGGTCACTAAGCAATGTGCACACTGTTCTTGTTTTATAAGCAGGAGCGTGAGTTTCTAATAGGATTATGACTAGTATTTTCCCTTGTCCCACCTGTTATTTATTATTTGTGGCAGTCATGTGCTTATGTTAATTTTATGATTGAAATGTAGGGGTGGGGTCTAGCCTGTTAATCTGGAGATAGCCATTGAGCAGCCAATGAGGCCTCTATGTGGGCATGGCTTTCTCCTGAGACTTCTGGGAAATCTCACGATCTTTCCCTCGTGAAGATGAGAAGCTATCTTCCCCAGTTGTTGGGAGTTAGTCTCAGAGATGATTAATCACAGGCAACACAGAATGGAAGAGTCCGGGAGGCTGGAGTAGCCGGCGGAGAGACCACACGGCTTTGCCCTGATAGAGCCGGACTCTGAGGCTGGGGCAGCCACATGGAGGGCTCCACTAGCAATGAGTTGCTTTTGCCTCCATGGGATGCTGTTGATGGACCCTGAGCCCTGGAAGCGAGGAGTCATGGGGAGACCCCTGTTGGTGCCAGGACTCTGCACCCACTGACGTGTGACTTCGTGAGTCAGAAGGAGACTTTATGGATTGATTTCGGGCATATCGGTTAATATCGGACTTGTGACTTTGAGCTGGACTGGGCTCGGATGTTTTCTCAATGTCCTGTTCCTCTTGAATATAAACCCATTCCTTATATCCATATGTGTGTCTTTGAAATTTGTTCCTCTCGTCTACCCGGACTAACATAATATTGATTATCAGTGTTTTAAAAATTCTGGCCTATGCTAGTGTTGCTTTGTCAGTCAAGACCGACTGGGAAGAACCAGTTCAAAGCCCCAGTTTCATTCATCACTGCTTTGAAAGAAAGACCAAGTACATGCTTACCTAAGGATTACAGTCAAGAGAATTCCATGAGGCTTGGCTTCTCTGTAACACAGGGAGCTGTTGTTAAAATCAACTTGACAACAATATGCTTGGAATTGGCTTTATATATATTTAGTTGAATATATATTAATATATATATATAAATTAAAATCACTTTAAGCTTTAGGAAATTTCACTTTCCTGCTGTTTGGGCTTTGGTAACACTTAAGAATACAGTTTAGGGTTTGCTTGCTCCAGTGATTGGTCTACTAAAACTTCCTCTGCTGGAGACATGCCAAGATTTTACAACCTGCGTTGTTTTACGCGAAGGAAGTGGGAATCCACTAGCAGTTTTGATTTCATGAACACTTCAAGAGAGCTTTCAAATATGTAAAGGTTGATTGCTCTGGTATCCCTCTATTATGGTCTGACCATTTTAGTTCAACTTACTAATTATTACATACATATCTAATTTGTATTTAAGTACAAAAATGTCTGTAGGAACTATTTGATGTGTAGGTGGCCATAAGCCTCCTTAAGCCTTCCTTTCCTAAAAGCAGGAAGACACCATTTGCCAAATGTAAACAAGAATGAGCACCAAAGACTCGATTGCTTCTGTAACCAGGAACCCACAATTTCAAACTTTGAGAAGTTAACATCACACAACTTGAGTGAAAAGATTTTTACAAATGTTTTTATAGTGTTTAAAGAGATAATCATTAATTCAGTCTAATGTTCAATATCTTGCTAGTGGTTTTCTACTTACCTTTCAGCAGTTTATTATCATTTCAAACTTTGAAACATCCAGCATTTCTTTCTAGAAAAAATGATCTCCTGTTAAAATAGTACCAGAATTTGGTACTACTTCTGGTCTTCTTTCTTTAGTTAAAAAAAGAATTATGATCTAATGCCAGAATAGAAATACTTTCACATGTCAAAACAGAAATTTCATGGACATTAAGTAAACAGGATGCCATGGGGTTTTCAATGACTGATTTTTTACAAGTACATGGATATATCTTTTAAAAAATAAATCATTTTTATTGAGGGCTCTTACAGCCCTTATCATAATGCATCAATCCACCCATGTGTGAAGCATATTTGTACTTATGTTTCCATCATCATTTTCAATACATTTTATTTCTACTTGAGCCCTTGATATCAGCTTATTTCCCCCCTTTCCCACCCTCCCTCTCTCACGAACCCTTGATAATTTATAACCAAAACATTTCCCCCATATCTCACACTGACTGCTGTCATTCTGTATCTACTTTTCTGTTGTCTATCCCCCTAGGAAGGGGTTGCAGGTAGATCATTCTTATATATCCCCCCTTTCTGTCTCCCCTCACCCCCTGTTGCTACCCTCCCTGCCCCCCAGGAAGGGGTTGCATGTAGATCATTGGGATCTATTCCCCCTAACTCCACCCCCCCCACACACACACCTTTCCCTTCCCTTCCAGGTATCTCTATTCTCACTATTGGTCCTGAGGATTTTATATATTATATTCCAAGAAACCTCTCAGTAAACCTGAAGAAACAACATTTTGGTTAACAGTTGAACTCATTGACAATTGGCAAAAATAGTATTCATCTTGCACCTTGAGGGAAGGACCTGGTGATCTTCTTAAAAAAAATCAGCTATTATAAACTCTTTGAAGCACAGTTTTACTTTGATATGCCCAAGGTCACCTTGACTTGGAATAATTTCCACAATTGGATTTGCACAAGGAGGACGGTCGTTTTATTCAGGGATTCATGAAAGCGCAAACCCTCATTTTAAGATCACAGGAATGAATTACTAAAACCAGAAATGGGGTGCCTTCAAAGATAATGATAATTATCATTATAATATAATGATAATTTTGAGGACAACCTAGCGCTCTTCCCAATCAGATCTTCCAGGGAGCGGCAGGCTCCATGCAGACAATCCTTGCGGTATGCATGTTGTGGTATCTGTTCCTTTTTTGCCTCCAGCCTGCCCCAAGCATTTTCAGAATTATGAGTTGAGGATGTAGAGTTTCTGTTTGTATTGTGAATAAAAAATGTTCTTTTCTCAGAAGAAGGGCCCTTAGAGATGCCTGGTGGATATTATTACATCTTTCCCATCTGTCATTTTCCCTCCAGAGTCTAGAAGGGATCAGGTAACTAGGGGTGCTATTTCTCTCACCTAAGAGTAAGAGTCTTTTTATTAATGCTTCATGCATCCTATGTGAATATAATTGACACACATTATCATTTCCACACTGTAAGTACTTTATTAATTTGGCTAACTTGAGTATTTTTGATTCTGATAAAATTTGCCTATGCTTCTTTTTTATTTGATTGCTACTCTAGGTAGATGGAGTTAATAAGATAATTCAGGAGAAAAAAAGCCTGGAAAAAACTGACAATCGTAAGAAGCGGTGGTGTGCTAATTTGGTCATTGTATACATCCCAGCTTGGTATCTCAATTTTAGCAGGAGCTCAAGTGCTAAGTCATGCATGAAGATCTTGAAGATCTGACCTCCGGGGCCGTTTCAGGCTGTGAAGACTATTATACCTAGTACACTTGGCTACTGAGAGGCTTACTCCCTCAGTCAGCAGCTAATTCAGTGCAGTGAGCCAAAGCTGGAAGAGCACGTGGCAAACATGGTCTCTTGCCTGTTGGTTCAAAGTAGCAGGATTGACACACTTGCTAAAACAAGCTTTCCATCCACATTACTATAGAGTGGCTTTTATTAAGACATTTCATAGCTCTATAGCTTGGGAAATTAAGCAATTGAATAGTTGCAAATTTTGTTGTCAATTTGAAATAGGCAAAAAAGGGGGATAATTTTCTAACTGGATTTCTTTGAAGACTATGAAGGTGAACTAATCAGTTATCCTGATATGGTAAATGGTATCTTAAGCCTTTAAAGGGTGGAATTATATTTTACTGAGCAAAAGGTCTACCTCATGATAGTTGTAATATGAAAAGTTTAAACAATAAGTCCATTATTTGTAAGAGTCTTAAACATTTCGTGCACATTGAATTCCATTATTTACTTTTCTAACCATAAACTTCTTTTATAAAATTATAAACCCTTCACGCACAAAATAGAGACAATAGGCTATTAACGAGCAAGGAGGAGAATGATGACCAGATACACTCTCTGGCCTACATGAGACTTGGAAGCTTGCCAAGTCAAGTAAGTCAGATGGAAAAGTGCAACCATTTTATGATTTTATTTTTTGAAGTGTATATCACGATTTAGTTGATGCAAATGTCTTTTTCAACGTATTCAGGTTAGTTAGAAGGGGAAAAGTTCTATGAGTGTTAGGGAGTTTCACGTTCTTGCCTTCCCCAAATATTCCCTTCCAGGAGCACTAGCCATCTGGTGGGATACAGACTGGGCTTTCCACGCTCCCACAGCTACGGTCTCCTAGACTCATCGACGCAGTGGTGGTGAGTTTGGTTTTGCAGTTGAGAGGTACAGATGGATTTTTCCACAATGAGGATTTTACGGAGTCTCCGAGCAGCCAGCATGACTGGTTCAGTCCTTCTCTCTCCACCAATTGTGAAACAGAAGCTTTAAAAATATGAGACGTCGGGCAGTGTAAGATATGACAAAATACCAATAATAATTTATAAAATACCAAGGGGTGGTGTGGGAGCGGGGAGCGGAGACGGAGGGGAAAAGAGGAAAGAAAAGCTGATGTCAAGGGCTCAAGAGTGCAAGCAAATGGTTTGAGAATGATGATGGCAGCAGGCATGCGAAGGTGCCTGTACGTACGTACGTATGTACGGTGATAAGCAATGTACAAGGCCCCAATAAAATGATTTAAAAAAACATTGTGTGCTCCAGCGATTGTTGGGAAAATTCCACTGGTGCCAGGGAAAACCTCCCTTGGGGCAGCAAGAGTTTCTGGGAAATGTAGTCTGAAGATTTTTCAGGGACTCTGCGCATGCTCTTTCCTCATTTGCACCGTGGCTCCCCTGTCCTGCTACAAGTGTGTTTCCAACAGACATCTGACCAGGTCAGATAGCTCTCGCTTCCTGCTAATGCCAGTTTATGCAAGGGGGTTCCCTCCAGTTTTTACTGACCTGATCGTTTGAGTAAGAAGCCTCAGTGTAGACAGCGTGGGCAGGACAAGGGTTAAATTACCAACTGTCGCCCCTTCCCGAGAAAATGGAATCTGCGCATGGTTAAGAGGCTGGAAAATGAAACAGCAATGAGTATGATGAATAGCTTCAGCTAATCAACTTTACCTTTTCCAATATCAAGCAAGTTTAAAAAAAAAAAAACCCAAAAAACCCCAAACTGGAAATCCCCTTTGATGACCTAAAGCAGAGATTTCAGGAACTAGGGTCTCCGAAAGAACGAGCTTCTCCCAGGCGTGTGCTACTCTGTGCCCTGCATTTGCAGTCATACCGAGTCTTCGGCATATCGTCTCCCAAGAACAGTTCCAGAAAAGGAACCCTCGCTCTGTAAAGATATGTGAACGTACGAACCGTCCTTGCTCCATCTTACCTTTGTACTGCCTGCGTCTCTCTCTCTCTCCCACCCCACTCCCCGATTTTGCTAAAGTTAGATGACAGAGTGAAACTGACTGAGTTTATTCAAATAGAGCAATGACAGTGGGTCTTCAGACACGTGACAGGAGCTCAGAAGAGAACAGAACAGGAGATTACAAGAGTAGAAGCATATATTAGGAATAAACTCATTTTATTCAAGGAATCAGCACAGGAGTTGTTAAAGAAAATGAGTTTACTCCAGAGATCAACTTCTGGTCAGGTACTTGTCTGCTCTGCTCTCTTTTGGACTTCTGTCATTTGTCAGAGACCCAATGTACTTGTTCTTTCTCCTGGAAGTGGGCCGGTGGCCACTGACCAAAAAGCAATATCATTTGGACCTGATCTGGCATAAGGTCATTGAAAAGATGGCAGTGACAGATAAATTGTAATTCTGCATATATTTGCCAAAGTAATCAATATAATATACTTTATTGTGATATGTTAGGATACTAAATTAGAGATTTATATATTCCAGTTAGGATGCTAAATTGGAGATTTATATCTTCCAATCATATAGGGTTGACAAGACTATAATTTAAGAGGGAACAATATAAACATAAAACCAAGAGCTCTGACGTCTGCCAGAAAATAATGAGACGTCAGTGACTGCTTCTTTCAACAGCCAGGTCACCGTCTGTGCAATAGGATGTTGGGATTTTAGCAGCTGCTTTAATGTTACCACATTGCGGGATTTACTTAAAAATGATAGTGTTGCTGAAAGTAGGAAATGAGATAACTTTTATAAAATACCTAATATGGTGTCTGACACTCAAGAAAGACAGAAATAGCAGTCATCTAGGTGAGGAAAACAAGAATTAAATATTTTAGTCATCTTGTTGGGGGCTCATATAATTCTTATCACAATCCATGCATGGTATGTCAAGCACATTTGGACATTTGTGGCCCTCCTCAAAGCATTTGCTTTCTACTTAAGCCCTTGCTATCAGCGCTTCATTTCCTCCTCTCTTTCCCGGCTTCCCCTCCCTCATGAGCCCTTGATAATTTATAAATCATTATTATTTTGTCACATCTTGCACTTTCTGAAGTCTCCCTTCATCGGTTTTTTTGTCTATATTCCAGGGAGGAGGTTAAGTTTTCTAATGGTGAGCGATCCAAGTTAGAACATGCTATTTCCATTGTGGCCACAAGATGGGAGTATTTACCTTTTCTGTCAGGTTTCACTCACTTTCTTCACCACTCCCCGCCCTCCCCCCTCCTCCCAAAGCAATTAATTGTTTGTAATTACTGTTGCTTTTCTGATAGAATAAATGAAAAGTGGGTGTAGTTTGGGTGGTTTTAAACGTATGATATATATTGATGTATATCAAAAAATATTTCTGTCGATTTCTTGGTCATCTAGATGGTTCACTAGCAATTGAGGATCCTGATTGTACACAGTGGTTGAGCAACAACAGGCTTCTAACGGAAAAGTCAGCGGTTCAAACCTTGCAGCTGCTTCTTGAAGGAATGTTGAGGCTGTCGGCTTCTGCGATGATGTCCCTACGTGAAACGCTCTGAGACCGTGCCACTCTTTGCGAACAGCTGGGATCAATCAGGCGCAACCAGCAACACTTGGGTTTAATCAACCATTCATAT